>JALPQI010018717.1:0-20164 GCA_025490895.1 Thaumatotibia leucotreta
CTCGTTGCATTATGTTTTCGAAATTCGTCTGGAAAACTAATCGTAAAGGGTTAATTTTCCGTGACAAAATAATACGAGTTTCCGAAAGATATTCGGTATCGTTTCGTCTCAATGAGAAGTTTAATTAAAATAATCAAATAAGGCATTCATTTGTAAGCTTCTTGTACTGAATCGGAGATCTCAAAGAAGCCAGTCTTTTATGAATTGCAAATTTAATAACTCCGCTATCTTGGCAATTGGAGTAAACAAACCTCTCGTTTCGAACTATTCATGTTATAATTGAACTATTCGTGCTTTGAATTTAACTAAATAAAACTATAGAAGGAGTTAAAATGTATAAACAGCAGAATATTGTATTTTAAACATAGAAACATACAAATAAATAAACCTTGGACAATCTTACACAAACAGGCTCAATCCACGACACACATACATTAATAAATAGTAAATACAGAAATAATACCCTGTCCTGGATTCGAATCCGTAACCTCCTGCTTCGTAAGCAGATGTCACTACTAACTGCTACGGCTACGGAAACCGTCAAAAATATACAGTTTAAAATATGTACATTGTTCTTTTTTATGTAGGTAGCTTAATTAGTGTGGAGTAGAGTAGTAATTGATTTGGTAGTAGATATTTTTCACTTCACATTCATACAAACATAGATACGCATAGTCCTACGTCCAGCAGTGGACTCTCATAGGCTGATGATGATGATCATGATGATACATACAAATATCAGCCTATAGAGTCCACTGCTAAACAAAGGCCTCTCCTAATCCCTATGCGTATGGAAGCATTGGAGATAAATGTCCATAATCGCCACGCTGGGCAAGCAAGGGTTGATGATCGAAGTAGCGTGTCTACTATCATGACGCTGCTGCCCATCAACACTAATTTTTAATAAATTAATAGTGAGTGATCATCATCATTATCATATCAGCCGAAAGACGTCCACTGCTGAATATAGGCCTCCCCCAAAGATTGTGGCCTAGTGAGTGATATTTCTACAGAATCTAAAATTTATAAGACTACATAATGTATTTTTATATAATAACTATCTATTTAATTTTGATGTACCTATTTGCTGCCTGGGTGATATATTATTAATTATTATTGAGTCTTCGAGTGAAGCTCTGACGCCCAAAGTTATATGATAGTATTAAGTTTCATTGAAATAAAGAGTCTTCTGAGTTGGCATTCCCTAACAGTGAATTATAGAATACTTAGTACCTAAGGTCCTGTATATTAATATCGGCTCATTGAGAAAAGGAACTCAATTTTACCTCCGTCATTTTCGCTACAATTCCACAAAGTAATTTATATTAAATCACGAATAGACAAACCTCCAAATTATCTAGTCTTCTCAATTAATTTAAATATAAAGCCTTCGCAATCCCAGATTTCAAGATAAACGTTTCTTAGCGTTTAAAAAGGGTCAGCACCAATAACAAGGGCGTTTAAATCCTTGCCACGGGCAATAGAAAAGCGGCTGAATCGAAACATTCGGTCCGGAAAAAAATTTGCTGGCTGTAATTTAGCTCGATGTTAATTTGCAGCGGATTCAAAGGCGGCTATTATTAAAAGCGTAAATTGTCAAACAGATGTACCGAACGACTTTGGTCGCGTCCCGGCTGGTTTAAAACGCAATGAAATTTACCGGCTCGCTATGGACTTTGGCAACGGTATACGAGCGTTAATTGGTAGTTGTTGTATTATTATTGGCATTCAGTTTTTAGGGTTCCGAACCTAGTAGACTAATAGGGAAGCGTAAAGTTTCGCCATGGTCGCTTGTCCGTCTGTCTGTCCGCAGGCTAGCTCCTTGGCCCTTATTAATAGAAATTTGAAATTTGCTATAGTAGGTAATGTTATCATTTAACTGTAGGTCGCTTAAACGCTCGATTGAGGGTGTTAGGGCATTATGTGGCAAGGCGGACATTATTTTGCTTCAAGAGACGTGGTTATTGGACTTTGATCTTCCTGTGTTAGGTACCGTACATAGTGAATTTGGGTGGACAGGTAAATCGGGAGTGAATGTGTCAGACGGGCTTCTCAAAGGCAGGCCATACGGTGGTATATCTGTGTTGTACAGGACGAAGGCCTTTCGATCTGTCACTGTTATTAATTGTGGCAGTGACAGGATCGCGTGCGTTAAGATAAGCACTAATGAGAAATCCTTTTTAGTATTTTCCGTTTATATGCCGACGGACTCAAAGGAAAATTTGCCTATATTTACTCAGTGTCTCAGTGAGATATCGTCAACCATAGCAGAAAGTAGTGACATACAAGCAGTTTATATCTTAGGTGACTTGAATGCTCACATAAATGAGCCTTTCTATAGTGAGATGTTAGACTTTTGTTCCGAACAAAAATGGAGATGTGCAGATATTGAGAAACTGGGTGTAAATTCCAATACCTATACTTATATCAGCGATGTGTATGGATGTAGAAGATGGTTGGACCACTGTATTGTGACGGAAAGTGCATGGGAGACTATTTTGAATGTCTCTGTATTGTACGACGTATTTTGGTCGGACCATTTTCCCATCCTTGTTGAATGTGATATGCAATTATTAAATAACATGGTAAGCGACACGAGCGGTCACAGTAGGGATGGTGTTGTGTGGGGAGTCAGGCAGCCAGAGCAAATTAGTGAATATAACAATCTTTGCCATGAGAATTTAAAAGGCGTTGACTTTCCGGACACTCTGAGACCCTGTTGTGACAGATTATGTACTGACCGCGATCATTGTGTAATACTTGATGAAATGTATCATAAAATCGTAGATATATTAAGGAAAGCTTCGTCTCTGTCTTCTACATATAAGCCCAAAAGAAAGGGCGGGTATGTGGCAGGTTGGAATAAGCATGTGGCGGAGGTACATAGGGAAGCCAGATTGTATTTTCCGTTGTGGGAGATGGCTGGTAAACCTTGGCGTGGAAGGGTGTATGAAAACATGCAAAACTCTAAGAAAGCCTTCAAGTCTAAGTTAAAGTGGTGCCAAGATCACCAAGATCAATTAAAAATGGACAAGCTTGCACTGGCTCACAATAACAAAAGATTTGGGGACTTTTGGAAGGGCACTAAGAGCATAAATACTAAGCCTGGCTTACCAGCCTGTGTCGAGGAAAAATCTGATCCTGTACAAATAGCAGAGTTATTCAAGGGGCTGTTTAATGTTAAACCTATATTAGCTCAGCAGTCTAGCTCTGGGTCTGTGCTTAATGCTGAGACTGGCACGGGCAGGCGCGATATTTACTTCACAGCTAAAGATATCGAAAAAGTGATCAATCAAATGCAGAGAGGTAAGTCGCCTGGCCACGACGGCCTCAGCATAGAGCACTATAAGCATGCTGGCCCCCACCTATTTAGAGTGCTTTCTTTATTTTTTAACCTCTGTGTATGTCACTCGTACCTGCCTGACTCGCTCATGAGGACTATAGTGGTGCCTGTTGTCAAAAATAAAACTGGTGACCTATCAGATAAGACAAACTATAGGCCCATTTCACTTGCTACCACAGCCGCGAAGATACTGGATAGTTTGCTGGACTCCATTCTGGCCAGACATCTGAGGATTCATGACGCACAGTTCGGGTTTAGAGCTGGACTGTCCACCGAGAGCGCCATCTTTTGTCTTAAACACACTGTGACATATTACACGCGGAGGAAGACGCCAGTGTATGCCTGTTTCCTAGACCTTTCTAAGGCGTTCGATAGAGTCGATTATAACTTTATCGAACGCCTTAGAAAGGTCAACACGGTCGGGTCGGTCAACGGTCGAGTGAGTCGATTATAACTTACTCTGGCAAAAACTTAGCGAAACAGGCATACCAGCTGAATGTGTAAGGGTCCTCAGCAAGGATCGGACAAACGTCCGTCATTCTGAAAAAATAACCCTGTTCTGTACAGTAGAGACTTCTTTATCTTATGACATTAACATTTTTTATTTTATAAGATATATTTTAATAACAATAACAAAAAGTATTTATTTAGGAGATCCCAATTCTTTCTTACTTGTACACATCATGATTGTAACGAATAAATGATTTAGAATTTTTGATATTTATATTATTATTAGTGACCAATATCATAAATTCATAATCGTGGTGTGTACAAGTAAGAAGGCGGTGGGATGTCTTAAATAGATACTTTGTGATAGAGTTATTAAAACATATCTTATACAATAAAATATGTTAACATCATAAGATAAGGAAGTCTCTACTGTACGGAACAGGGTTATTTTTTCAGAATGACGGGCGTTTGTCCGATCCTTGGTCCTCAGGTACTGGTACTCAAATCAGGTAAACCAGGTGAGATGGGCAAATGGTTTGTCAGGTGACTACAGATTGGAGTGCGGTGTAAGGCAGGGCGGGATTACTTCTCCAAAGTTGTTCAATCTTTATATAAATGAGCTGATTGAGAGGCTGAGTGGGATGCATGCTGGTTGTTATGTAGGCGGTAACTGTGTCAATAACATCAGCTATGCTGATGACATGGTCCTACTTGGTCCCTCAATTGGTGCGATCGAACAACTCCTTGGGACCTGCGAATCTTACGCTCTGTCTCATGGCCTTCAATACAATACCAAAAAGAGCGAGATCATGGTGTTTAAAGCAGGTAAAATTAAACCCTACCATGTACCTCCTATTTTATTGAACGGCATCGCCCTGAATATTGTGAATAAGGTGAAGTATCTTGGTCATATCTTGACAGATTCACTAAGTGATGACCAGGATATAGAGAGAGAGCGGAGGGCGTTAGCGGTTCGCAGTAATATGCTGGCCCGCAGGTTTGCTCGTTGCTCTGTAGATGTAAAGGTTACGCTGTTTAAGGCCTATAGCCAATCTTTCTACACGAGCAGCCTGTGGGTTAGATATACAAAGCGAGCCTATAACGCCCTCCGTGTTCAATATAATAATGCATTTAGGATGCTGTTGGGACTACCGACTTGGTGTAGTGCCTCAGGTATGTTTGCGGAGGCCCGTGTTGACAGTTTTCAAGCGATAATGAGAAAAAAGATTGTCTCACTGTTGACACGGGTTAGGCAAAGCTCTAACGGCATCCTGAGTGCCATAGCGGCAAGGTTTGACTGCCCCATACTTATGTTTTGGGTGGAGCAGGTAAAAAGTCCCGCGGAATATGTGTTATAGTGTGTAAGTTTGTTTTTGTGTCTACTAATTAACGTATTTATAAGTATTTTAAGTTATCATTGTTACTAACACGCTATGGATACCTATCCGAAATTAAGAAATAAATAAATAAATAAAAATAAAAATAAATACATTACATATTAATCGCGCCGACAAAGTGGTAGAATAAAATGTTGAAAAATATTTTTTATATTTCGTGTACCTCCCCGTCCTCCCCTACTCGTAAAGTGATTTCATGATTAATTTCTTTATTTGCATAAAATTACCAATGCATATTAAATATCATTACTAATGTTCAAGAGATTTCGAGGAAATATATTCATTTTCTTGTTTGCAAGGTCATGCATCTATGCGCTTTTTTTGATGTCAAGAACACATACATACAAACATCATCAGCAATGCTCGGCGGGGGTGAGCTGTTTTCATACTAAATTACATGTATCAGGTGACATTTAGTATGAAAATAGCTCACCCCCGCCGAGCATTGATCATCAGCCTATGTTAGTCCACTGCTGGACGTAGGTCTCTCCTATTAACTATGCGCATTTGGAGGTAAATATCCATAATTGCTACGCTGGGCAAGCGGATTGGCGATCGCAGAAATGTGTCTACTATGATGACGCTGCTGCCCATCATCAATATTTTATCAAATAATGGTCAATGACACTTCAATCCCTCACGGCAAGAACGCAAGCTTAAAATCTTACAATTCTCGAGGAACGTGTAGATATGTGCATACCGACTTGCAAGGCACATGCAACAGCTAGGTACAAAGCGAAGTTTATTCACGCGAAGAACGATACTCTCGGCGCACAAATGGAACGGGACGTCTCGCTTTTAGATTTCCTATTTATAGAGGCCGTAGCCTCTGGCCAGCCCTGGGGACCTCTGGTAATGAGGGCTCCGGTTTCTATCCTCACGCCTCTAGGATATCTACATAAAAGTAGGTAAAGATTACTTAGACGCGTTTTTATAAAAGCTTTTAATTATTGTTGTCTTCTTAGTTTCACTTAACACGTTCGACGCCGGTGACACAGCGTCTGTGATCAACAAAATCCGACTCCTATGCCAGTGACACACATAAATACGTCACTAAAGCAATCTTATCCTCATGCCACTGGCATAAATCAAGTACTTAGTAGCCAGTAGTATAGAAATACGAACGTTTTTTGACACAAGTGCTGTGTCGCTCTATCAGTTCTAACAGATTATAATTTCGACCGGCATAGTATTAGCTCTTAGTGAGCAAACAGTATTGGGGGCGAACGTGTTAACCCGATGTGTGCCTGCTCTATTATCAAATCGTCGGATGGTAAAACATACCCTAAATCATGTAGGTGCTTTATGTAAATAAAAATGTATTCTATTCTATTCTACTCGTCGTCTATAGAGTTTGTTCGGAAAGTGAAATTACGTGAGATGTGTGTGCGTGCCTTCATGCCAGATGCCTCCATTTACTGCATAGACTCTTCCCAGCCAGATACCTATGGCTCCAGTGTAAACACAATAACTTTTTTACTGAGGGTAGCAACGTACAAGAAACAAAATACATTTTATAATATAATATATTTATAATATTTTGGCAGCCACCCTAACCTAGTAAGCCTAGTAGTAGTAGGTAGTGACTGCCTACTAAGCTGGGCTTCCGGGTTCGAATCCCGGCGAGGGGATTATTCGTGTATTTATTTATTCGTCATGGCCACTTTATGTCTAAGTAACACGATTTAAATACAAATATTCAACTAATATAGACCTAAATGTAGTTATTTCCATTAAAGCCCACATCAAATTAGAATACCGCTTGAAATCCGTCAGTGTCATCTAAGTTATCTTATTATCAAAGTTATCCCTGTATGAGTTTCCAACGTGTTCATCGCTACACTAGTTCTGAACGATAAACGTAACATCAAGTTTTCAAAGTTTAATCTTAGAATAACAAAATTCTAAGTAGGTATGCCCAAAATTTTCATCAGGCCTGTACATAACTAAGTCACACAAAACTTGTGTTCACAAGTTACATATTGAAATTTCTTAACAAAGACTCCTGTGCTAGGGCGCTATTACTTCCCTTCTTGCTTGTAATATTTCGATCGTAATTTGTATGATACGTGTCATGGTGAATATTTAAAGGTGTTTCTACGAAGAAATAAAACATGGACGTTGCACGCCATACAAAATTGCCGTAAACGGTCCTGTTTGTTGACAAGTTTAGTGTCATCTCCCGTTCAATACGGCACCCTTATGATTTTTTTATTAACCTGATATTAACACTTTCATTGCCATCGAGTGCTACGCTCTACGATCGTAGGCGATACCGTTTTTCCGCTTTGTAGCGAAAATGGACCTCCCACAGAGAACTCCCCTCGGGAGTTCCAGGCGCGCAATGTGTTAAACCGCTATCGAAAAATAGTTGTAAGTGCAGGCCTAGCCAAGGTGCCATACTGCAATCGTCCCTATACGATTTCCACTCTGTCAACAAGCGTTATTGTTTCTATGTTTTCCTGAGATAAATAATCTCCATTGACAAAGTGGAAATAAGCCTCACTCACTTCTTATTTATAAAAATATTTTATTTCATATAGAAATCGCAACACGACGTAGTATTTCTTAACAACGAAACGTCTTAATATCGAAAAATCGAGATAAAATGTGTCTGCACAATGAAGTTCGGTCACGTTCGCCGTTCAAACAAATGCTCGGATTAAATGTTTTCTGCTAGTGCTTCAATTGAACAAACCCGTTCGTAGAAAATACACAATACAGCGTAAATGTTAGTTTTAATTGACTTGTAAAAAGCAAGAGGTTCTCAATCAGACTGTTTTTTTTGTATATGCACTCGCGGGCAAAAAATACGGGTCTGGTGTAATACAAATTTATAGAAAATATTGCAAACGGGCTGATTTCAAAAATAATCTTTTTTATAATTTCCAGATTATACAGTGTGTGGCCTTTAACACGGTAGAAATTGTAATTATCCCTTTTGATAACCGAAATCTGACAATGGCTCATGTACAGTGGCGTTCATTCATAAACTGTCCATGCAATTTTGAACCCTACCTTACAAGAATCATCAGTCTATTTCACAGCTGCGGCCCGTTTCTCGAAAGCTTGTAAATTGTAATACAAGTGGAAGTCTCTTATTAACACTATTAATTAGATAAGGACTTCCGCTTGTCCTGCAAGTTACAAGCTTTCGAGAAATGGGCCCTGGACGTAGGCATCTTCTATGTATTTACGATCGCAGTTGTGTGTCTACTGTGACGCGGCTGCCCGTCATCAATATTCAATATATGCTCCGTGACACTTCAATCCTTTAGTCCACTCTTTCGAAAGTCACTAGCAGAGTAGAGTCGTGATAAATGTATTCTTACTGCCGTCACCACACAGCAATGTAAAAGAGTACTAACAGCAAAATATTGAGTTTGATTCGGCGGTAAACCACTACCACGAGTTGATGTCGTATATTTTTATTACATTTGTACAGTCGATAGCGTAACGAGCTTCTAACGAGCTCTGTTATAACGAGCTCCTCAAAGTTTTCGATTGAACTTGTACCATGAGCCACTTAAACGTTTACTTTATTTCCGGCTGAAAGTCAATCTGACTCATTGTCATTTAATATTAGAGAGGTATCGTACCGCTACCGACCGATGACGTTGTATGTACAGTCAACCAAAAATGTAGTCTACCACTCTTCGACTTCATTACCACTGAATAGAGTCGAAAAGTGGAAGACCACATTTTGTGTTACCTGTACGATATAAGATACTGCTTAAAAAAAATACCACATCCTAGATAAAGGCACATGCGTGTAGGTCTACATTGTCGTGTTCTGTGGTCCAAGACTTATATATTGGTCCTTGGCGTTAAACCTGCGGTGCCAATATATCAGTCGTTGGCGTCCAAAAGGTTAAACCAATATTTTTACATCAACTTTGAAACGTCTTTTCTGTAAATGACTAAATTTTTTTGCTATTTTTTTGAGGTTGTTTTTATATCCTGTCTTTTTAGACCAAAGACGTCAATGAAGAATCTTAGAAATTCTTTATTCAAATACCTACACGTATCATTTCGTAAAACCTCATACCTACGTTTAAAAGTAGATATAGGTACACATTTATATAAAAATTTTGACATCTACATTACTAATCAGCAAATATTTACTTAAAAATTAATTATAGGGTCATAATTAAATACGTCTTCAACCTATTTTCTAATTATGACACAAATGAATTCTAGTCCCGGTTTAATTTACCCTATTAGATTTTCATACTCTATATCATCATCAGCCATCACATCATCAGCCTGTTTCAGTCCACTGCTATACATAAGTGTCTCCGAACAACCTATACGTAGTATACGTACCTATAGACCCCTCCGGCCTTTTTGGCAACCAATTTTCGCAACCAGTTGCCGAAAAGTAATCAATATTCTTGTTACGCAACTAGTTGCCTAAGAAGTTATATTAGGATAGGACTACACCTTAGGTAGGATGTAATACCCATAGGCTGCGCAAGCGAGTTTGGCGGTAGCAGTAGTGTGTCCAATATGATGACGCTGCTGCCCATTATCAACTTTAATTCAGTGAAAATTCAATCCCTTAGTCGACTCTTACGACACCCACGCAAAGAGTTCGAGTGGTGATAAATGTATTATTATTGCTATCACCACGCTACAACCTGTACAGTCCATTCATCCTTAGCTGTCTTATCTACTAAACAACTTTTTTACCTAAAAGTACACGTTTTCAATTGTAAACTGCTGTTTCCTTAATAAAAAATTAAGCAATTTACTAATCACTACGGACGCACTGCACAAATACGGACTCAGGTATTTTGGTATAGGCAAATATGGCAGAATACAACAGAAAACGTGTACTTTTAGGTTAGAAAGTTGTTTACTAGATATGACAACTAAGGATTAATGGACTTTATATACGGTATATTTAATCCGAATGGAAAATTCCCACAAACATTGAATACCTAGCTCCGAAACAACGCGTTATCAATTTATAACTGTATTTTTATTAGGTGTATTGGAAATCCATTTGGCAATCCGTACAAAAAATCCATTTCCCTTTTAAGTGCTTAAATGAGTCGCGAGAATTTTGCGGGCTGTAATCGTTTGGCAGATATTCGGGGAATCATTATCCCTAATGACAGGTCGCTTATTAATTGCTATTTGAAGTTGAAAAAGTAGGTCAAGCGATGAATTGTAGTTTTGAAGACTCCTGTAATTGTTTTTTCGTAACCTGTAAAAAACCTCCTAAAAATTGTACCTACTACTTAAGAGGAATTGGAAGCTGTAAGAGTATAGATTATAGGCATTGGAGTTAACTATAGTTGTTACTTTGAACGGGTGAGAGGTCCGATACACTTAAGAAAAGGGACAACTGCATCTTCGCCGGAGAAAACCTACATAAAATTGGCGAAAACTGGGTTTCGTAGTTCCCTGTTTCCTCCTCCGAAAATTAATCAATAATAAAGTTAATTACAAAATTAATTTAAGAAGGGCCATGTCCACACGGTATGTTTAAATAAATAAGATATTTTTCCTTTACTTAAAACTATGAAAAACGGATACGGACGGGCGGGTGTCGAACCGAAAATAAACGTTAAATAATGACTGTGGGAGAATTTCTAAACAAATCGACCTGTAGGCTTATGATGGTACCGTGTTTAATCGTTTGTCGTTGTAGCCGTCACGTTCTAACAAGTATGCAAGTGCGAAAGTGATGCGTAACACGATAAATAGATAAAACGGGACCATTATAAGCCACCTGAGACCCGTTTATCAGAAGCTTGTAGCTTGTCATGTCGCTATTGGATATAGTACCTATAGCGGAACTAGGGCGTGCAAACCTCTTTCTATTTGTATGAGATTACGGCAAATAACCGATTATTAAACGGTTTTTCCATACATACATAGCGTACAAACCGGTTTGCACACCCTAATCAGAACCGCCAGGGTGCTCACAAATATCAGAGCTGGGTGCTTAGACAAGTTGTCAATCGCTAGCGCTTAATCGTTAATCGTAAGCAAAAGGCAGCTAACTCTCTTTGTCGCACTAATATGAAAGACTGACAGAGAGGGAAAACTACGATACGTTACTAAGCGTTTGTGATTGGCAACTTGGCTAAGCATCCAGGCCTGTATTGTCATGGTGTTAGAGTGCATGTCTAGATATTTTTGAGCACCGTGGCCACGCCTGATGGCGACTATAATACAAATGGAAATATCTTTTTATCACTATTAATTAGATAGGGCCCTCAATGAGTATGACAAGTTACAAGCTTTTGATAAACAGACCCCTAGTTTCAAGTCTCAAGGTAAGTTGGAGGTGCCAGGCGACAATATAAATGTAATAATCTAATAATAGATGGATATAAGAGATACTTACCTAAATTATAAACCTAACTACATGACAAGGAATCTGCTCGGGAACAAATATTTGTCATTAACACAGAAATTATTTTTTTATCGGTTTTCCTAAATTGTCTCTAGAGATACACTTTCTAATCGATCGGAAGTCAACGTAATAAAATTTCAGAACATTGTAATCATGTTTTTGAACCCAGGGTAAAGTGGAGTATTTATACACCTACCTACCATATAATTGACGTTGCAAATAATTTAAGACGTCGTATAATTTAAGTATTTTCTGTTACCATTTAAATACACTGAGAATTGGCAATATTCTTTCTTTAGGAATGTTCGTATACAACGCGCAACTTGATGAGTTTATTCAATGGACAATAATTTAAATTTCAAATATTGCCAGCAAGAGAATCCCTCCACAAACGGCATTGTTATTTTTAGGCAAAATTCATCCTGTTGCCACAATGCCCCTTTCTTATGCAAGGCAGATTTGATACCGGCTTATTTTACAAAAATACAAAGTCTCGGAATGATAACAACCAGGCGGGGAGGTTTCCAACGATTGCCAAGCGGTTTAACTGAACCTAAACTAGCTCATTAACCAAATAACACGGTGGATGAAAACCGTCAAACAATTATTAAAAATTATTCATGTAGTCGTGTCATAAATCAAGTAATGATGACAAGACGCTTCGACAGAACTGAGCAGATTTTTGAGACATAACACAGCATGGAAAATTGGAAATGTAAGCTTACATTATATCTATATATATATATTGAAAGGAAACCTCTGACGTAAAAGTACCTTGATCACCGTAAAGTAAGACGACTTTACTGTGATTTTACGGATCCAAGATTTCGTTCAGGGGGGAGCATTGACTTACGAGTGTGATATGATAGTTATACTGTACTATTGCAGTAGTATTATACTTGAATCTATTTTTACAGCACCTAAGTATACCTAGGTCAAGTTTCAGAGGAGAGGAGGCGGGGGAAAGTGCCCACATTGAATTCTAATTAACACTATTCAAGACCCTCGCTGCTACTACGGCGTGTAATAGGGTGACAACAGCAACATCGAGGAGCTGCAGGATCGAACAGAACTGACTGATTATTTCAAAGCCGGACTTGCTTGGGTTCATTCAAATCAGTATCACAAGCTGATTCGGGCTAAGAGTATCTAAGAGTAAGGTCTTGGCCGTGACAGCAGTGAGAAACTCTTCCCGCTGGTGTCGACTAAGGGATTGAAGTGTAACTTACCATTCTTTGAATGAAGAATGATGATGGGCAGCAGCATCATCAAAAAGCAAAGTCACATTACTGCGATCGCCAATCCGCTTGCCCAGCGTGGATTATGGGCCATTTACCTCCTAATGCGTCTGTAGGCCTAGTTAATAGGAGAAGGCTACCTCCAGCATTGGCCTGAGATAGGCTGATGATGTGATTTGATTGGTAAGAGTCTCCTTTAAAAAAAATATTCCAAAACCTGATTCTTCCAGATCCGGACTAGCTTGAGGTCATCAGAATGACGAGCTGATTCTATCTAAGAATATCTAAGGATTTTTTTTTCAAAAAACGCTCATAAGTGAATCTAAATACGTCGTTTCTAAAAAGGGTGAATACATGGAGTCCTCGAGAGTAGCAGAATTTCTTCCAGTCTAATTACACTGGTTTGCCCGAGCTCTCCTCCGGCACCCACACAAGCACAGGGAATACACGGCCTTATCACAACAGGACGTTTCTTCCGCTTGATGGAAGAATAACAGATTCCTCGCATAATCATCGAACTGTATTTCATTTATATTAGCGGGAAACGATTTGAAGCTGCGCAAGTTTCTAGACGTAAATTGAAAATACTATCAGGGTTTTTGGTCGTGAGGTTATTTAATTAGGTCTAGAAGAGGTTCTTCGACGTGATATTGATAAAGATTTTTTGTTGTAATTGACTCATTGTGAAATATTTATAAGAAACATATTTCATTATTTGAGTCTCACTGAAATGAAGTAGTCATTGTAGGATTCCGTAGTTATTCAAAAACGGCTGGGCCGATTATGTTCGAAATAGTTTTATTTTAAAGTATTCTGCCCACTATTCATGATTTTTTTCATATTTTTTGGACCTACGGATCAAAACTTAAAGGGGGGAGACACATTTTTTTGTCTTCTGGAGTGATTATCGCCGAAAATATTGACTTTAGAAAAAAACTTTCTTTGAACCCTCACACTATAGGATTACAGCAAATAAAAAAAATCATCCTCACTTCACCAGTTGGGGAGGTACCTACCCGAGAAAATTTTTTTTTCTACATTTTATTCTACTTACCACTTTGTTGGCATGATTAATGTGTATGTATACCTGTATGCTGCGACGGACGGACGGATGGACAGATGGACATGGCGAAACTATAAGGGTTCCGTTTTTGCCATTTTGCCTACGGAAACCTAAAAAATAAGTGAAATCCGTCGCCTATAGCTTGCTAAAGTTACTTTATTTATTGTTTCTCGTTTGAAATACAAATAGACCTGACCTTTTCGCGATATTTATAGGCATAAATAGCCTAGTATGTTTACTGTATTGACTTCGTTAAAGTAGCCTTTTTAACCCAAGACGTTCATACGCTTAAATCTTGGCGATGCTATAAATAGGCTAAGAGCGCCGTCATGCTGCACTGAATGATCCTGACAGAATAGCAGTAAGGCAAGGAGCTACCTACTTCCTATTGTGGTTTGCTTCCTAAAGCCCCGAAACCTTGAAAATTAGCATAAAACATTAACGAGATTGCGTCGAAACCATTTCCTTGCTAATGGAAACAATTTGATAAATTATGCATGCCATGATTTTTCCTGTTAGAGTCCATGATTTAATACTAAAAGCCGGAGAAAATAGACTGATTAGTTGATTACCAGACAAAATTATCCTTGTTTGATCAGTCACGTCTTTAGTAAAATGGATAATTTGGTAAAATTAGGGAAAAAGACGGCTATTCTGATCTGACGTATTATTATCATTTAACATAATTGTACAATATTTACAATTTCAAGTAAATTTTGTTGACCCAAATGTAATTTCTCAGTTTGATATTAGCGTCGTAATTAAATATAACTCGTTTTTCTGCCATGTGGTGACAGCAATAAGAATACATTTGTCACTACCCCAACTCTTGACGTGGCTGGCACAAGTGTCGGCTAAGGGATCGAAGTATCACTGACATTAATTTATTTGTCGAAGATTGATGATGAGCAACAGCATCATGAATGATTGTGGACAACTGGATGCTTAGCCAAGTTGCCAATCGCTAGCGCTTAGTCGTCAATCGTAAGCGGGAGGCAGCTAATTGTCTTTGTCGCACTAATATGAAAGAGTGACAGAGAGGGAAAACTACGATACGCTACTAATCGTTAGCGATTGGCAACTTGGCTAAGCATCCTGGACAGTCTGGACACACTACTGCGATCGCTAATCCGTTTACCTCCTAATGCCGTGCGTTCATGAGCATAGGCGAAGGAGAGGCCGTTGTCCTGATAGGGTGATGATGTGTGACTCATTTTCTCCTCACTTGCAGCCATCAACTAATATGACGATGTTACTGAAATTTTATGTTTTCTGTTTCCGTGCCAAATGGCACTGCTAATGTTGACTACGACTAAGACTCAACGTTAACTACTCAAACATGACTGGGATTGCAAAAAAATTAAACTTAGGCCTTATTCAAAACAAAAATCACGAAGGCGTCAATTGTGTTACGAAAGTTAGTCAGTAGTAGTACTCCATCCAATAGCCTTTGTCAGCCGACAAAAGGTCTTCGCACACTATAACAACTCCACGCCAACACGGTAGCAACTCTACTCACACTCACGATGAGTAGTCTCACTCACGATGAGATAACTAGTTGATCCACCCAATGGTCACCAGTGGACAACGGTGTCAACGAGTGGGCAATGAAAATGGTTGCTCGATACACGTCAGTCCCAAACGCATAGTCGTTGCGTGGACAACGTGTGGTTGTTGCGTGACAAACGAGTCGAGGTTGACCTTTAGTGTACGATACGTAGGCCACTCGTCGTACGCTACTTAAATATATTTTTTTGAAATTAAACCTTGAACATAGGACACGGGGCTTAAATTTCAATGATTAGACTTGAGTCGAGTGGATGTGGAGTTGATATAGTGTGCGAAGACCTAAAAGGCGTCAAATTCAAAAAATGTAGGTGCGTATTGTTGATCGTTGACAGAAAATTATAACATAACCTAGTTTTTTACTGCCAAAAGTCGTTACCAGACATAGAAGTCACGGTGGCTCGACAAAATTTTGCTAGGGACTTCCACTAGATGTTATTTTATCGATAAGTTATTCATCCTCAAGACAGAAGTACCTAACGTTATTTTTTCAAGATTTTATCTTAAATTAGTTAGGCTTCGTTATAAACTTATAAACCAGTCGAGAACTTATATTACTTTGGATGGAAATTGATCAAATATGAAACATAGTATGTTGTTAAAGTTGATTTTGTCCTAAAACAATACATGGATAACATTGCTGGGTAGTAATCAGGATATTTTAGTTATTTTCTATTTGTCCGCTGAAATTATCAGCTATTAGGAAATGTCATTACGAAATGAGTACCTATTCACTTACCTATCGATGAATTTAATACCGAAAAGAAGTCCTTATTTAACCCTTTACCGCATATCGTGACAAATTTGGGACGCTCGATATTTTCAACTACTACACTATTTTAACACATTATCTGTGTATCAACTTTTCATTTAAATACTAGCTAGATATATAAATTACCCATTAGGGTAGTTATAAAAATAAAATAAAATAAAATAAAATACATTTATTTCAGACAATTATCCGTACAAACAGTCCATAGTATGTTAAAATATAATATATGCTACAACACAGAATACTTACAAAACTAGATTATTATTACAACTAGCATGTAAGGAAGTCCAGTGCCTCAATATGCCACTGTCCCACCTGCTTCCTATGACAGACAGGAGGCTGTTTCGGCTGTCGCGCACTCTGCGGAGCGCCGCGGCGCAGCGCGTGCGGAGCGTCGCGTGGAAACCGTCCACGGCCGCGTCCGCAAACATCCCGGACGCGCTACAGTACCGCGGCAGCCGCAACAGCACTCTGAACGCGTCATTATATTGGACTCGCAGAGCATTAAGCGATCGCTGCGTGTATTTTGTCCAAAGGCTGCAGGTATACAGTGACGTACAGTACGCTCTAAACAGAGTTATTTTTACTTGAGCTGTACATCGACTGAACCTGCGCGCTATCATGTTCGCTCTTATCGCCAATGCTCTGCGTTCCCTCTCGATGTCCGCGTCATCGCTCAGGTCTTCGGTAACCAAGTGTCCCAGGTATTTAAATGTTTTGACCCTGTTGAGTTGCTGACCGTTCAGGAGGATAGGAGGTACTTCTGAAGGACACTTGCTTCCCGCTTTAAAGACCATATATTCACTCTTACTCGTGTTATATACGAGGTTGTTTTTACAGGCGTATGATTCACATATGTCTATAAGTATTTTCAATCCACCTACCGACGGGCTCAGCAACACCATGTCATCGGCATAACTTATATTGTTGAAACATACTTTGTCAATATGACACCCGACATGTGTGTTGCTAAGCTCACCGATAAGATCGTTGACATACAAATTAAATAATTTGGGTGAGGTAAGTCCACCCTGCCTGACACCACACTGCAGCCCATATTCGTCGGAGAGTACGTTACCCCACCTGACACTATTTCTCTGACCAGCGTACCAACACCTAAGTATGCGTGTCAACTCTCTGGGAAAATTTACCTTGTCAAGCTTTTGCCAGAGTAGATTATAATTGACAAGGTCAAAAGCTTTTGAGAGATCTAAATAACACGCATAAATAGGCGTTTTTCTATGGGTATAATACCCAACAGCCTGCTTTAGACAAGTGATTGCGCTCTCAGTTGACAGCCCGGCACGAAAGCCGAACTGTGCATCATGTATCTGCAAATACTTATCCAGTTGCGCATTAAGCAGGCTGTCGAATACCTTAGCCACAATAGTAGCCAGAGAACTATTTCTAAAAACTAATTACAGACCTATGTCTGTAATTAGTTTTTTGCGATATATCACCAGTTTTGTTTTTGACAATTGGAACTACTATCGTTTTAATCATACTCTCCGGCAAATATGAATGAGTTATGCACAGGTTGAATAGCAGTGCCAACAATTTTGACAGATATGGTCCCGCAAACTGCAAGTGCTCGACGCTTAGGTGATCGTGACCGGGAGACTTACCCCTTTTCATCTCTTTAAGTACTTTAGTGACATCTCGCTCACTAAAACGGACTTGAAAGTCACTCCCGGCCAGATTGTCCAGCAAATGCAGGTCGGTGACCCCACCCAACGAAGATGCCACGCTAAAATGTTCCCTAAACATATTGGCGATGCCCTTAGCATCGGAGATGCCGTCAACACAGACCGAGAGACCCGGCCTTGCTTCCATTTTCCTGGTCAGCTTCCAGAAGCTGCGAAAATCATTTTTCCCGTGATGAGAAGCGAGCAGATCCATTTTGATCTGTTCCTGATGGTTCTGAACCCACTTGAGCTTGGACTTAAATATTTTGCGACTCTCGTTCATCGCAGTAAAACTAGGTCCAGCAGCTGGTTTGCCACACAGAACCCAGTTCTGGAAGCAAAACCGGGCCTGCCGGTGGGCCTCGCCAACGTGCTTGTTCCACCCTATCACCCTGTTACCTCTGGAGCCACCCTGAGCTTGCTTACTGTACATGGAGGCATCCCATAGCGAGCCAATAATATCACGATACAGACTATCAATGACACAGCGGTGGCCCAGGTTATTACAAAAGTTTTCACAACAGCTTTTAAGTTCAGTAGGACAATTAATTAATTTTAACAATTCATTGCATTTGGTTGTGTATTTTTCAATTTCACTACATGTATGTTCACCCCAAATTATTTGTTTAGCTTTACAATCCAATTCAAAATTAAATAATTTAGTTTTAATTATATCAGTATCACACTTGATAATTAAAGGGTAATGGTCGGAACAGAATACGCCGTAGTTAACAAACACATCGATTATAGTATCAAACCCTGCTTTTGTAGTTAAACAATGATCCAACCATCGCTTGCACCCGTGCGCATCACTTAAGTATGTAAACGTATCGGAATCAATACCTAACTTGTCTATGTCCGCACAGTTCCAATTTTGTTCCACACAAAAACTCATTAATTCGTTCGCAAATAGCTCACCGGGGTGCGCATTAAAATCCCCAAGGACGTACACAGTCTCAATGTCAGATTCCTTAACAATCGAATGAATAGTACTCACGCATTGAACAAATTCCGGCAGATTGTCCGCACAGTTGGTCGGCATATAGACACTGAGCACTAAGATCACTTTGTTACCGGACGTTATTTTAATTGCACTGATACGCGGGTTATCACATTGTATAACAGATGTTGAGGGAAACAGCTTCTTACGCCATAGCAGCGCAGTACCACCGAACGGCCTGCCGCGTAACATACCTACAGAAGTGTCGACCGCCGACGTCCCGGTATATGCGAAATCATCACTTATTGTGTTAAGCAATCCCAACTCACTATTTAAAATCCATGTTTCTTGAAGAGCTATCACATCCGATGACGAGCACAGTTGCCTAACATCATCAATTGATCGTTTTATACCACGACAATTGTACGAACAGAGAGTAATAGGTATACTGTTTATAATACTATTCATTAAAATATTATAATTTATCATAAGTCCGTAGCACCCGTAGCGCACGTAGCACTCGTAGCGATCGACACACTCGTAGCGTTCACGTTACCGTTATTTGGTTTTGTTGACACAAATCGTCGGAAGATAATGTTTTTGGGCCATAACGTTTCGTCAAGAAATTTGTCAACACAATGGCTAGGTATATTAAACTTAAATGCATTGTGTAGTTATTAAACATTGAATCTTTCGCAATGTTACAAAAAATGATTGTAGAAAGTCAGTTGCAGAGATTCTGTGAACAGAGCAAGGCAGCCGTTTTATGGACGCAGTTTTATTAAACATAAATCAAAGTTTTGGTGAATTTATAGTTGTTAGTATACAGTGACATGAATCCCCAACATTTTTACGGCAGTCGACGTAAGTAATTATATTTACATTACATTGATTTATTTAATTAAATTTTGTTCCATATTCGGAACATAATGCATGCACGGCTTTTTGAACTAAGACAAATGTGGCACAACATGCAGTCTAGTCAACGAATACTAATCTTCATATTTGGAACTGTATGCATGGGAGGTGTAAATCTTCTAGACGCGATGTTGGGATGTTACAGAATAAAAGTAAGGAGCAAAGAGTGGCACCACAGGCAGTTTTTCCACTTAGTAGACGTAAGTTGCGTCAATAGCTGGTTGTTGTGGAGGCGCAGCATGTCACAGAGAGTAGAAAATACATATATGCCTTTACTGGACTTAAAGTTGAATTTGGCAGAAGTTTTGATGGCCGAGGATACTAGAGTATTTACACCTAGACGTCGCGGCAGTATACCCACTTGAACGTCCGATGATAGCATATTATCCAAACAAAAAAGGCAGTAGACTGTTCGTGGATAC
>JALPQI010018718.1:0-22011 GCA_025490895.1 Thaumatotibia leucotreta
ATAGTTCGGAATAATGCGAAATCTATAAGTTAAAACCATTTCTCGGGTTCTGTTTTAAACAGGTAGTGAATTGTCACAGTGCTTGTATCCAATGTTAAAATATATCATAGATATCCGAGCTTCCCATTGTTTGAAATACAATATGTGTCATGATTTCTTGTCAACGCCCGTATGTTTAATGGGGTAAGGCTCTAAAAGCAACAATAATTGATGTACCACATCGACTTGTATCCCTACCACCACATATTTAATCCTAGCATCAATCGTAGCATTAGTGATGTGACGTAACGTCCGACAAAATTTTCTGTTCTTGGAAATATTCCCATGTTTTCAGAACTCAACACTGCAACCCGACTTGTGATGGTTTTACTTATTAATGCCGTGTTCATTTTCTGGAACTTGTAATTATAAATCCTTAGCTGTAAAGTGCACAAGTCCAAGATCAATTAATTATATACAATCCAAGATAATATTTCTCGAATAATGTCATGACAAATTCCAAAAATATTGATTTATTCATGATCAAAACTACCTATATATAGAGTCCAAAAGCTAAAGGCACGTTACTCAAAATTTAACTGGGGACCGTTACCATCCGAATAACTACCGAAGCCAATATGTTTCATTGACGTAGTGGTTATTGTATTTGCAGGCTAAAGCAGTAAGCTTTTAACTTTTTTTCACTTTGCAGTTCAATATAGGCAAATATACAATATTAATATTGACGGGAATATAATTTATAACAAAACATCACTAGTCAGGATGTCTCCCTGCCCCAGTTGCCGCCAGATTAATTATGCAACATCTAGGTTAACTTGCTACGCAGCTCAACTTCGTCTCGCCAGTCGCCACTAAACCTATTCCATGTTTTAATTCGCGGCTATTTGCTATGGTAATCCGAGCATATGCCTATTAGAAAAACTTGGTAATTCGAATCGGTTGCGCTTTCCATATGCGGCTGTTATTGTATGAAATTATCGATGCAATGAGGGCATTTTGTGTATAAACATAGCTTTGTTTTTCGGCGTGTCAGGTGCAGCCTTGCATATAAATGTTGTATGAAATCGTTACGATTTCTAGTTATGAGTACCGTTGTTATGCAGTTAATATAAATTAAGGAACATTATCTACCTGCTTACTATTATTGTCGTCATAACTGGCATTTCTAATAGGCGTCGATGCAGGTTTTGCTTACCTTTTCCAGTGAGTAGCAGTAGGTATGTTGTTGGTCAAGGTCAAAGCCGTCTGTGTAGTGACTGTCGAAAATAATCTAGTAATGTTAGTCTAGGTTTTACGTTGCGTTTCGTAAGTCTGTTAGATAAAACAACCTTGATTTGTTTTCGTGGTACAATTGGACCATTTCTATTTCAACAAAAATGAAGCTGCTCTAAACATGTCAAGAATTAATCAGAATTTGATTTAATTGCTTGATCCAATTTCATGAACTTTGTTACTAATTTACTACATTTTAATTTGTTATATGTATTTAATTATGGATTAGGATTATAGTCCAGAGCTGTACTGGCCGATATCGCTTCGAATGTCGCTGGATTGTCTATTTTTGTTAAATTAAAATAATGAAATATAAATGTTTGTACAATTTCAGTACAGGATATTACCACTAGCATACTCGCGTAACATATATCTCATCACATTTCAGGTGTCAATAATGGCGATGGAAGAATCCCGAGTCCTGGTGTGGCACCGGGACAAACTCAAGTTGTCCATCATGTCAGACGCGTTCCTGCAGGCAGTATTCGACCACATCCTGGGCAGGGATGTTGTGCACAAGCTCATGCAGGTAGAGCCATCTTCCACCATATTCCAGATGTCAATAATGGCGATGGAAGAAAGCTGAATGCTGATGTGGCACCGGGTCGAGCTCTTATCCATCATGCTGGATGCGTTCCTGCAGGCAGTGTTCAACCATATCCTGGGCAGAAATTTAATGTCGTGCACAAGCTCATGCAGGTAAACCTTTCACCACATTCCAGGGGACAATAGTGGTGATGGAAGAATCTCGAGTTCTGGTGTGGCAACTCAAGTTGTCCATCATGTCTGACGCGTTCCTGCAAGCAGTGTTCGACCACATCCTGGGCAGGGATGTCGTGCACAAGCTCATGCAGGTAAACCTTCCACCACAGTCCAGGTGTCAATAGTGGTGATGGAAGAGAGCTGGGTGTTTATGTGGCATCGGGATAAGCTCGAATGGTATACTCTTGGGTCGTCTCGTTCGTTTTTCGTCACGTTCCTGTCCGATTCTGCTTTCGTCACCCATTCTTTATTCGTCACGATCGTCGATGATCTTTCTCATCTTCGGTCAAATTTGTTGTTCGTCTTTATCTTAATCCGTCTCGTTCTTAACTCGTCATAATTTTCTTTCGTCATGTCCGCTGTTAAATCTATGTTTTTCGTATATTTTCATAGTCATAAGTCGGTACCAGCTTAGAATATGACCAAATACGAAACGACAAAAAACGATTGAGTCGAAATAAGAAAAAGGTCAACAACTTATTATGGTCAAAGACGACAATGACTGCTGACTAACTTGACGAATGAAGAATGGGTGACGAAACCAGAATCGGACAAATTTAGGAACGTGACGAAAAACGAATGAGTCGACCCAAGAGTAAACCGCTCGAATGTGTTCCTACAGGTGGTATTCGACCATGTCCTGGGAAGAGATGTCGTACACAAACTCATGGTAAAGAAATTTTCCACCTTATTCCAGGTGACAATAGTGGCGAGGTAAGGGTCTGAAAATGCTGGTTGGGTACCAGCACAAGCTCATGTCCATCATGTCATGTGGATCATTCAAGATATTCGCATTTCATATTGTCATTATATCCCATAATTCTAGGGAAAAGGTCCACCTTGATTGTATTGTTCTGTTGGCTATCAAGTCAACGTTTACAATTGCCACTACCTTAATTGTTACCTAAACAACATCCCACCATGTTTCCAGGTGAGCGAAACGATGGCGGTGAGCAACGGCCACCTGCCGAACAGTTTCGAAGAAGGCGAGGACAAACCGATGCTGGTCGTCAAGAAGAGTGGCGACGGACCTGGCATCACCGCGCTGCTGAATCGGCAGCTGCAAGGTACGTGTTTGTCTTAGATCTGCTGAGACGGACGGCCAAGGCAATCTAACATCGAAACTCTCGAATCTGAAGTAATGTGATGACCAAGTAACTGCCCTTATACCTTTATTTTTTTAGCTTTTGCGGCCCTACCGAAGTTCGCAAATTTCGGGGAAACTATACCTCTGTCAATCTAATGACGCCTTGATTGGTGTGACGGGAGACCAATTCCCGAAATTTTCGAACTTCGGAGTTCGCGGTAGGCTAATTGATTCGATCGCATCGCAGTTTCGATGTACTATTGTCATTTTGGCTAGGCTCCTTGAGTCTTGAAACCCGCGTCAGTTTTGCTCATAGTTTAGTATTTAGGGGATTTGGTTTAAGGCTCGTGTCAAACGCATGCGTTTTGAGAACGCGGCATAAGCGATGAGAGCGGGATGTAACGAATGTCCGCCGTTCGCTTTTTCATCACGCTCTCAAAAAGCGCGTGTTTGACAGACCCTTTAAGTTGGTTTCTGTAGGATATCATTTTATAGAACCCAAGTAAAGATCACAACAGAACACGGGGGATTTTAATAGATTCTTCTTCAGATTTTTTACCGTTGCTATAAGTCCAATATCGTTCCCTATCACTTCGTAATAATTACAGAAAAAACACGGCGGTGAAATACGTTTCTTAGTGAAAAGATTAAGCAGTAATTTTGTGTCGTATCTAACAGTAAAATTTTTTGTAGATTTTTAAATATGTTTTAATGAACAATGAAGATTCCAGCATTTTAGGAATAAACGTGTAATAGTAGCATTTGAATTACAGGTAAATTCACCAAAGCTGGCACGAATGGAATGAATGAAATGAATGACATCTATCATTATGTGTATGCGACCCTGCTATACCAACCTGTATCTGCTATTATTTTGACATCCACATCCACACATAGATACTTTTCTGTCACTTACTCGATCCGTTCGTGCCCTGATTTAGTGAATTTACCTGTTAGTTTAGTGAAATTACCTTTACCTACCTCTTTTTTTATTCAGATTACGTGCCATTGAAATTTCAAATCGCCATTTCTAAAAACGCGTGATGCTTCAATTGTAATCTAAAGGGAACATCTTGTTTGGAAATCTGAAACGCAATATTATAAATCACAGTTGTTAAAAGGGTTTTAACCCTTTGTGTCATCGTAAAATAGTTAAAATATGACTAGTATATTATAATGTATTCATAAAAGAGGGTGACGGTTGCACAGAAGGGTTCGAAGGGTGGACATAGTTGCGAGGTTTCTTTTGATTAAATGGTGACATGAGCAAAACTGACGCGATACAATTTTGTAACCTTAGCATGAGTATATGTATTAGTTATGCGAAGGATGAGTGGCCTGGTTTAAATTATGAAAAATACATTGGCAATATTCTTTCTAGATCTTTGTAATTGAGGAGTGTCTTTTCAAAGGGGCTGATTTCCACTCTGTCAACAAGGGTTATTTTCCCTATGTTTTCATAAGAGAATTAATCTCTATTGACACAGTGGAAATAAACCCTTTTAAAAAGACACCCTTCAATTCTTGTGCCGTGAGCAAAAGCTTAAAAGTTTAAGTCTATGGTTGCATTTAAAAAAAAATCGGTTATCCAGGCCATTTTCTCATTTTTAATAAATAGTCAATGCTTGTTTTATAAAATTATTAGCCGTAGGCTTGAGCTGTAGTTTGGAATAATAATTTGAATTATAAATGGCTCATTATACTAAAGCACCATATGGAGATCATTGGTTGTATTGGATGTTGTCATGTAAAATTGGATGTTCAATGTACCTCGGTATGTCTGTTCATATCATTCGTTCGATTAAATCATTGAGACATGTTTTACTGATTTCCATGTATTATTTTGCAGACATGCTCACGTACTGATTATTGTTAGCTATTTGATATTGATCGAGTTATATGTTGTAACCTTTAAGTACGTACAGTTTAAAAACTTTATATAATTTTGCATTAAGATTTGTTTTACGCATATTTTTCGATTAGTACCTATTGATGCTTTACGTATTGGCCTCTGAATTTGTCATTAAATGTTTTGCTATATTGTTTTCTGGGGCCAAAATGTAGAGTCACGCTCTGTGCATTGAATTATTTAGCAGTTGATAACATTGTCAGAGGTTATTTAAATGATAATTTCAATGTTTAATCATTTAATTTTGACATTTGTTATTTGTTAATAATATATTTATGACTTAATATTGGTCTGGACTATAAAGTTTATAAAGACAGACATCCACGTAATCTTTATGGAATAAATAATTTTTAATATCAATTATATTAGTCAGCCCAGTTTGGAAGATGGAATCGCTAACGTAAAAATACATCTATTTTAACGTGATTTATAATCAAATCAAAATAGATTCATTTGAAACGCTTGATGTCTTAAGGTTTTTTTTAAAGCGGTCGACTATTTTATTTAAGTAATTAATTAAACGCAATATTGTTATACTGGCCGAGTTACGGACGATTCAGAAGTCAATACGCAAAGCATCATGCCTCGGGTATACCCGTCTCCGCTACCGTGGACGAGCCTAAGACGGGCAGTCGTGTAGCCGTCGTGTATACTCCGGCCGATCGGTTTGTTAGGAGAAAAACTCAAATTTAAAATTTCTACGGGTAGCCGACTCTTCGCATTTACATCAGAAGTAACCGCTCTCCGACAAGCCGATCGGCCGGAGATCGGTGGCCTAAACCACAAAACTTTACGAGGGTACAATTTTGCTAATTTTTTTTCGTTTGTAAAGTTTTGTGGGATAAGCCACAAGAAGTGTAAGGCCTGGCTCGCGTCGAGCGGCGCGTCTGGCGGGGCGTCGAGCGTGCAAGGTATAGTTGGAAGAATGTGAGCTGAGCTCGTTCTCTTAAAATTTCAGTAGCATTGGGTCGTAAACCACAAAGTAAAAAAACAAGCACTCAGTAAAAGCAGAATATAACCGCCTTAGAAAGTTAGTATAGATTATCGACTCTATACTTTGCACAATAGACTACAAAATAAACAAACTAAATAAGCGCTTATAACTTTTTTTACATTTTACAATTACCAGGTAGTAGAAAAAAATTGCCGAGTAGAAAAAGGACAATATGGTACCATAAATGTTCACTAGATTATCGGCTCTGTACCCTTATCTTAAAAATAACAATGCGTTGACCAAAAAATAACACTTCCCATATTTTGCACTTAGAGATAAAAGGCGTGCTGCCAGGATCATTAGTCGCGTGCCATTATTTAGTTTGTTTATTTTATTGTCTATTGTGCAAAGAATAGAGTCGATAATCTATACTAACTTTCTAAGGCGGTTATATTCTGCTTTTACTGAGCGCTTGTTATATTACTTTGTGGTTTACGACCCAATGCTACTGGAATTTTGAGAGAACGAGCTCAGCTCATATTCTTTCAACTATACACGCTTGCATTTGTTTAACATGGCCGCCCCGCCTCACGCTCTGCTGTGACGTATGGTCGCGCCTCACACTAACGTTGTGGTTGCGCGGCGGCAGGCGAGCACGCGCCGCTGCTGCGCGCGCCGCCCGGCTGCTGAGTCTCCGCGCCGCCAACTTCCCTACACTCATTTGCTTGCCCTTTTCCCCTCCCGACCGATACATCTAGAGTATCTCTTCTCTAGAGGGCCTATTACCGACCGACGCACGCGCGGCGAGCGTTTTATATGTTCATCGCGCGGTCGACTCGCGCAACACGGAGGCAGGGATCGAAAGAACGATTCTTTATTCGTTCTTCGATACTATACATTATTCGTTCTTCGATATTATATTCTTTGTTAATTGAGTTTTTTTTAATACGATATGGTTAATCACGGAAAATTTAGTAGGTGCCACATAAATAGTATAAAACACTTTTAAATATTGGGCTATTTCGACGCGTTTCTAAAAAAACTGGTTCCGATCCCTGCGCGAGGGTAAGTCGGGATCACGCGCATTGATTGTTGCGATTTGTGATCGTAACAACTAATATTTCATAAAAATCAGATAGACCTTCTGTCCAACTTGAAACTCGGCTTTCGACCTTGTTGCCATTAGGGAAAGCGCTTGTCGCGCCGCGATTCGCGCATGTTTGTGGTTGAGCCGTTACACCAATTGCTAACGGCAGGAACGCCATGACATGTACATAAGAAACGTATGGAAAGAAAGAAGACACATTTCTTTAACGCCACAAATAGTACAGTAAATAAAACACATAAAAAGTAACAAAGTCTAGACGTTGAAAGGGATCCCCGCTCAGCATGTTGCTACGGTAAACCATGGCGCTGATTTTCAGTGGGGACCTAACTTAAACTAAAACAGTAACATTAAAATATTACAAGCTAAACTTAGAACTAAAAAGAGTGCCGACACACACGCCAGCGAGTGGTTAGTCAACAGACCGAAACAAAAAGGACCGAAAAAAAAATCTGATGTAAATTAATATTTTCCGCCCATAAATTATCGCCCGTATGGCGATATTTCTAATCGTATCTAACATATTATGACGTTCCTGTTGTCAGTGATTGGTTCAACAAGGTATGATAGGTCCTTAACTTACACTTTGCCGAGTAACAAATAAATTACTTCGGCGATAAATCTAAGTTGTATTTCCGCAGATGTCATTATCGACGCGGCTGTATGTTTTTTCTTTTAAAACACCAAGGAATCGGCGCTTACATAAATGCGTTCTAACTATATATTCCGGTTAAAAAGTCTTTAAATACATAATAGTAAATATCATAGAATGTTAAACAATTTTTTTTATTGAAAACAAACGTTTTTGTCAATATTTAGATTTACTTCAGCCATCCCCTGCCTTTATAGAAAAAGATAAAAATAAAAATTTCCCTGGGGATAGTGGAACCTATATTCACTTACCCAACTTGACTATATATGTTGTTTTTTAGCTTTAATTTCAATTCATATTCTTTAGACATAATTTACAATTTCCGTTTCTTTCTATATGTCTGTTTCTAATATTTACTATTTGTAATAAAAAGTGTGATAATATACTTACCCCTAACCATGACATTAACATGAATCTTTTTTATTTCAACTTCTAGTATTTACATATACTTAGCAATAATATTATCATGCCGCATGTCATATCCGCATATCATAACGAACTAGTCATATACCGTTTTCCATTAATATCTATACTTTTTATATTTATTATCGCGCATTCAGTCCATTCACTTTTAAAGCAATATTTAAATTACCTGTATCTTAAAATGTAATTTATCTGGATCAACAAATATTATAACATTTATAACCTTTTTTTTAAGACAATTTTAAAACGAATCTCATTCTAAAACAATACGTAAATATTTCAATTACGAACACATTTTGCATTCAGTTGCATAATTTAAATTTTGTTAGTGAATGGATTTTGGTGGCTAATTATAAATGCATGAGAATAACGACAACAATAAGAAGCTTACGTATATTTAACGCTAGTATCTATCTCTTAATATTTTATCATATAAGTAAACTAACAATTTTTATCCTGTAGAGTGTACCTATAGTATATTTTGAGAATAATTCTTATATATATAAGTTCACCTTTGGTAGTAAAAGAGTTAGATACCGGTAAAATATATTCGCTAGAATTAGGTATTATAGAATGCTTTACCTGTAATGGTATTATTGATAAATGTTACCCCTTAAAACTAAGCAATACTCTAGGTTATGTAAGAATAATATAATGAGCTATGAATTATCCTTATCGTCCTATCCTTTAAGTCCAAAATCCCTGAGCATGTTTGGAAGATCAACATTCGGAGGTAATTTTTTGTTTCATTATTTTTTCACTCTTTCACATTTTTAATTGGCTTTAGATTCAAACGTGTTCTAGTCATTCTTTCTTAACTTTTCTTTTATTGTCACATAACTGGCAAGTTTTTTAAAACATTGCTAACGGTTAGTTCTAAGCACATCCTTTTATTCAAAATTTAATAGTTGCGAATCATAGAGCCAAAAATTCATCATTCAACATCCACATTCAAAAGCTTACACTACATTTAGTTACATGTTTTATGGACTTGTTCAATTCATTTTCAGCCTTACGTTTGTAAAATGTGGGTAGTATTGGAACGAATATTCAATGGAATGGATTGTCCATAATTAATGTATAAGTCTTCGTTCACGCTGTCTTTAATTTCGAAATGAGTTTCTTTAAAAGGAAAGTACACAACTACATAGCTAGCTTTGAAATAATTCTAAATCATTGTGCATTATACCTACTAAAGCCGACACTGTTAACAGACTAGTTGACTGGCTTTTTTAATGGTGCAACAAAGACTTACCAGGATGTCAGATATATGTATGTACATATCATATAGTAGGTACAATACGCGGTCTTAATTATTATTTTAAAGCTACCCGTGTGCTTTGTAAAGCATTTGCGAAAAATACAACTAGTATTACTTACAATGTTACAATTCTGTTCCATATTAAAATATTTCATTAAATTTTTCGAAGCTAGGGGGCATACGTCGCTCAAGCACCACATCAAAAAACGTAACTTTGTTTTTATAAATAATAACGTAACTAACGTAACACATTGTTCTGTGGACCATGACATATAGGTAAGGTATGTATTTGACTATGGCATTGAACCTTCGGTGCCGATATACCTAGGTATCAGTTATCGGCGTCCAAAATGCAGTGAAACAACCTATGTGAACAGAAACTAAAAAAAGGAAATAAGAAATTGTCCATATTAACAGTTGGAAACTCGTAGGAAAAGACATTATCACACTTACAACTTGTTATCTTCCCACATTTAGCGCAAACGTCAGGCTGAAGTGATTTCCACAAAGGTTGGTAGTTTTGCACACGGCACAGGCACTGGCGGTGTGGTTAGTAACACGCATGTTTTATGTCATTTATGTCTTTGTGAATGTTGGCCGGTGAGTTTTTGGGTTTATGTTACTCCAATTATTGGCCACGTTGGCACATATTTTAACCATTTTGTCAGAATTATGATTTTTACTTACTAATCCGATAAATAAGAAGGGTTTATAACGATTTATTTGTGTGAGAATGAATTAACTCCCATTTTAATGAAATATCGGCCTCTAGCTATTAACGTTTCGGTTATGTTATGATATAGCTTGGGTTCTTTTAACGGCACTGCATTTAATTGACAACTATGATGACTTTTTTTGAGGTTTCCTAATATCACATTCGGGAAGAGACAACGAATAGCTCGGGACGAGCCATTTACTTAATATTTACGTAACTGGCAATGGAGAAAAAATCTTGCTAACCAATAGATATGTTTAAAATCTCGATCTGAAATAGGCGCGTTTGGCAGCAACGAATCCGAAATTAAGTTTGAACCTTCTTCCATCGTTTTCAAGAAAACGTGGTTATACAGTCCGGTAGTGATATTATATTACCAGTTACGTCGATAAAAGTAGGTAACTCACTAACGAGCAACATTACAGTCGCTATCAGATATAGCCGATATAGGTATCGTAGCGTCCGGATAGCGCTCAAATATCTGGGTGCTTAGCCAAGTTGCCAATCGCTAGCGCTTCATCGTTAATCGCAGCTAACTGTCTTTGTCGCACTAATATGAAAGAGTGACAGAGAGGGAAAACTACGTTACGCTACTAAGCGCTAGCGATTGGCATCTTGGCTAAGCACCCTGAACACGCTTCTATCGTTATGGCAATAAAGGCGTGTTCAGATATTTTAAAACGCTCCGGACGCCACGGCGTATCTGATGGCGTCTATACCAGCAGCCGAGCCTTATAATGTATCGTCTCGTGTCCACAGCTCACGACCCGAACGCATGGCGACTCGGGCGCATCGAAGAGACCGACCACGAGACGCCGGTCTGAGCCCGGCGCCCGCGCTCCCGGCGCCGCCGCTAGCCGCCGGCGCTCAAGACCGGCGGTATACAATGTGTAGACGGCTTCAAACCTAGGTTTACATGACGTCACTTAGCTACCACAGACGTGTCGCTACGTGAAACGATACCTACGCTCCTAAACCCCGCCCACTTGAAGGAGTTACATTTACGGCTCCCAAGCATGTTTCCGTATTAAAACCTACGATACATAGTCATGAGTCGCTCTTAGAAATTTTAAACTTCGATATTAAATAAATATCGAGAAATTTTATATCTCCCGAGCACTGAAAGGTATCGCTTTACTGTACGCGTGTTGAGTCTATATTGCACGGCTGTGATAAATTAACCCTTAATAGGGCATCAGTCACACCAAAATTTCATTGGCTTTGACACGTTTCAGTGACAGAATAAGTTTTAAAATGAGGTGGTAAATATATTAGGCTATATTACCATTGCCCTATTAAGGGTTAACCCATATTTGGCTCTGGTCCTATCCATCGTTGGCATAGAAAATTTTAAAACCGTGTACATAATTTAGCACGGTAAACAACAGTGGGCAAAGTTCTGAATCGAAGTCACAAACCATCGAACGGCAAGTTTTTAAACTCACTTTTGCAATGGACACTTATAGAAACTGTGGTTTGAAACAGTCTAGCGTTATACTTTATTTTTAAACTAGTGTGGACACAACCAGTGAATTGACGAAGCGAAAGCTAGTGCTTTCGTTGTTTTTGAGTGTAAATAGGTACTCCATGGATGCTGGGGCGAATGACGACACTTCTAGTCGAAAACGGTGACACTTAGGTTTTCGTCCGATTGTCGGGTCTTAGCCAAGTTTCCAATCGCTAACGCTCAATCGTCAATCGTGAACTATCTTTGTCGTACTAGTAAGAAAGAGTAACAGATAGGGATAACTACGAAACGCTACTGTGCGTTACCGATTGGCATCTCAACTAAGCACTCGGTAATGTGCGAATAGCGAATCTAATTCATTTAGGAGAGTAGCCTAATGGTGTTCCCATTCTAGCTGTTAAATAACGTTGCATCAACTATCTCTCTTTGATATCCTAGTATTGTATAATGTTTTCCTTATTTCACAATGTTATTGAACATTATATAACAGCCAGTGTGGGAGCACCATAAGTACACAATTAAACTATTGATCTTAATCCTGTGGCGGCGAATAAGTGCTGGAACACGAATCGAAATTATATTTCGCGCAAGGTGTTAACAGTATAGTTAAGGCAACTAGCGATAAAGCGGTGTAAAGTGTTATGTGCGCTGTGGCTTGATTAGTAAGGTCGAATTTTGATGGTTAAGATCGGAGATCAGGTATTAAACGATTTGTTATGATCAAATCAATTTGGTTTTGTTACTTTGCTATTACTACGGTGATTTGTGATTATAACATAACGCAGCTATTTGTATTTAATTTTGACTGATTTATTGTATGATACTTATTTATTCTGACACCTTGAAAAGGTTTGATTTTTCGTCCATTATTTTATAAAACAAAAATATTTGCTGATAATTGAAATTCATTATTAAGCACAAATAGGTAGGTACTTTGGTTTCCTTCATGAATTATTCAAAATAATTATATTATTTAGTTTTCTGATTTCCCTGTAATCTTAATATAAATTAAAAAATATTTTATCAGTTACTCTATTTTTATTGGGCATATTCACCATTTTTGTATTCGTATTTGAAAGGTACCAGGGTACCTTACTTATGATTTTTTTTTCTGAGATCTAGTAGGTATGTAATAGACCCAATAGGTTTATTTGATGATCAATACTTTTGTAAGGTTTTTTGTTGGTCAAATAAAGAGAAAGTAGGCATGTACCGTTTGCTTGTTGTATTGGCACGGCCAGATAGATTGATGGTAAGGAAATCATAGCGACAATAGATACCAACTGGATTTGTGTGCCGCTTGCACACAACTAGATCTAAAATTTATATAAAATAGATACGGTGATAGACTTATTATGTCCCAAAAATTGAGATACAAACACTAACTCTTTTAACTAACCATTACTGACGCTTATTACAGTGGGCATAGAGTTCACAAATGTTTAGTTAAATGTGTTGGCGGTTGTGGATAGAACACATCATTTTGTATAAAAATAGCTAGTATTATAGAGTAACATGTAAAAATAATGTGTTTAATATCAAAACGAATTGATTACCTGTAAACGGCGGAAGTCACATGTAGTTAGATGCCTATTTACAATTAACTGAACATCATAATAAGACTAAATAGTAGGGTTTATTGCTATATCCTGCAATATTTTTAGAAATACATAAGTCCGGTAGGATTCGAATGAATACTCAAGAAGTACAAGTTGAATTGCATAATCTTCATATTCAAAGTTGAAAAAATAATATATCTGTACAGAATATACATATAAAACTATCACACCATAATTATTGAATGTACAAATAATGATTTTATTGCCTATAAATGCACTATAAATTTGAACATTATTGATATTAAATAAGTTTGTTTTACGCAGGGAGTAATTGTTAAACCGAAGTATTGATATGGTGCCCTATTCTTGTAAATGTACAGAAAAATAGAACTGTGTTGTAATATTCGATGTTGGAAATTGTATGTGATAGATTTTGATGTACATTGTATTTATAACATTCCATCGTTTCCTTTTGCAACGGTAAAATGTTAAAAATAATATTTGTTGTGTAATCAAGACTATTTTGAACATTATAATCATAACTAGATAATGTTTACAAGAAATCTTAAAGAAAAAATTGATTATCTACAACTAATATTATTTCAAACAAGTTACAATGATGTTGCATAAACTAATTGTCACAAATGCACTGCCAATGCAATTAATAATATATACTTACTGATTTTAATTGATTTTGAGATCGAGTTATCAGACTTGCAAAACATGTGAGTGATACTGTGAGATAATAATTCTTAAATTAAGGATCTCATGTTTATAAACGAATGCTGCTATTTTATAAGGCCCAAATAGATCTCCTAACTTCAATTGTACACAATAAACAGCTACTTAAGACAAAATTTGCAGGTACAGTCAAAGCTAAATATATACACAATTTAACAATAACCCTTAAATGGCTAATAAAGAATTTAATAATTGTACTTATATTTATGGCCTTGACTGTACATAGGTTAAATCAATATACAGGGGTATTTATACAGGGTGAAACATGATTTGTGAACAGTAATACGTTTTTCTAACTCTATAAACAACTAACAATTAAATGCCCTACAAGTTACTTAAAAATTGACAAGTTATTTATTTATTTTTTGTATTTTTTTGGGTTTATGTTTTTGTATTTTTTGGCTTAAGGACATCCAAAAGGATTTTTAAGACAAATAAATGGAATCATTTAAATTACCTCTACAAATTGAAGTAATTAATAACGGCAATTCTGTAATTTCGTGTAAAATTAAACGATATTTATTACATTTAATGTTTTAAATAGCTTAAGTAGACGTTATCATTTCTGAAAACCTTAAAAATTAGAAAAAGCCACAAAAAATACAAAAAAAAAGACTATTTCTAAGTAATGTGTGAGGCATTCAATTGTTAGTTGTTTATAGAGTTAGAAAAACGTATTACTGTTCACAAATCATCTTTCACCCTGTATAGGTATATGTATATTTCTTCTTCAACAAAAGTATTTGGGACTTGTGAAATAGTCCTGCAAATCTATTACTTGCCTTGATATAAAATGATTGTTGTACTTGTATAAAATAAAGTGAGCGCCTGGTGGATTAGAATGCCTTAATGAATTGCCATGTGTGATGAATGTAAATTATGAATGTAATTATGTACCTATTATAATAATTGAATCAATGTAGTTCATGTTGAGACAGATAAACAAATAAAAGTAACTACTTGTATAAGTTATGTTTTATTTCCCTGAAATATATTTAAATGCATACTCCTCAACTGTGAATGAATAAATTAAAATAAATAAGACAGTACAAAAGATATTTTGGTTTAAAAGACCCTAAGTTAAAATAAATATCACAACATAAATTCATCAGGAGTCATCAAATGTCATCCGTCCCACACCATGGGACTTGATGTATCTCCGATACTGTTTGTATTTGTTATTTTCGGCTAAAGCTTTCTTGGCTTCTTCATCTTTAATTGCCTTCCAAGCTACATAATTATCTTTGATCCACAACTCTTCTTCAAGATACTCTTGCTTCTCACTATCTTCTAATGAATCAAACTGATGCTGACCCAGCTTCATGTATTTCCTAATTATATAGAATTTCTCCTGTTCTTCATAAGGTTGCCTTAAAATAGTAAACTTCCAAAACCACCTCATGTACCAATAAATGTAATAAGAAATAGTGTAAGGCAGTATTATTAACTGCACCCACAGAATGTCTGTGATTTCTGGCTTTGCATATGCTCCCTTTATGTCCATATTCTCCTCAATTACCCTTCGAATAATTTTATCTTGCTCTTCCTTTTGTTCTGCTTTACTTTTTCGATTTCCTTTACTTTTTGAGTTTAGTTCCTTAGTTTCCGCTTTGGCAATTTCTAGAGCTTTATTTCTATACTTTGGCACAGTCATAAAATACTTAATAGCTGTGTCGTACTTCGACCACGCGCTGTAATACTGGATTATTGATATTATTGATATGGTGACGGCAATAACTATACGAACATCCACTTTAGGGGCCATACGCCGCCGGTAGTACCGGTAGTAATGCGCGTAGTACTCTTGCGGGTTGTCGAGCATGTAATCGTAGTCGGTCCTCTCTTCGTCATCTCGAAGTATCTCGTAAGCGGTAGCGATTTGCTTGAACTTCTCCTCTGCAACTTTCTTAGCCTCGGGGTCTCTATGCAAGTCCGGGTGGTATTTCCTCGCCAATTGCCGGTATGCCTTGCCGATTTCATTTTTAGTCACGTCTCGGTTGACCCCTAAAACTTCGTAACAGTTTTCTTTTCCACAATAAATACCTTCTAGCAGGTGGTCGGCCGACGAGACTGTGGCAATTTCCCATGACAGAAAGATAAGAAACAAATAATGTAAGTTTTTCGGCATTGTATTAATACATAATCTTAATGCGGAATTACAAATATTATCGTGGTTATTAAAGAACGATGCAGTTTTAGAAGTCTGCGATACTGCACGGCGTTTGAGCCTCTTGACAAATTTGACAACTGGCAGAAATGTTAACGTCAACTGCGACGTCAGCTAATTTTCGTTTAGAAAAATATGAGAAAACGGAAAAAAAGTTTTAAAATTTGTAGTGCTTTTACTATGTAGTTAAAATGCAAACCATACGAAATTCGCGAATTAAATAGATAGAATGACGTAGGTATAAAACAATTAGTTAAAGTACAATCGAGAAAACAAGACTGGTAACTTCTGTGACTTCTGTCGTATAAACAAGGGCTTAAATAGAAACGCTGGCTGTCAATGTCTTTGACAATGTCACGTCACGTCTAGTCTCGTAATTTCAATCAAATCAAAGTAGTTGTCATGTCAAAAAAGTATAATAAGATCGAAGATTAATCGAGATTTATACCAATAAAACTAAAAGAAATACCACAAAAAATGCTAGAAAACGTCCTAGATACGTTCGCCGATTGTGTTTTTTTGTTCCTGACTGGAGAAATTAGAGGTGGACAAGGATTGCTGATCAAAAGGCATTCTGAAAGTTTAAACGTACACGGCGACTTTAGCTTTCCAAACAACGTGAAATCGTGGCACGGTTGCATTGATTCATCACAGAAGCAAGCAAATGACGATAGCCTGATGAAATGCATCGGAAAAACTACAGAAGATTTAGTTTGTGAATCACAAAACTGGGTTCTACAAATACAGAAAGTAAAAGCAGAGAAAGACCGAATTTACTTATTTCTGGATCGCACAAAGTCTATTCGTACAGGGTTGACAGAAGCCGTAAACACAAATTTTACAGTTATTAAAAGATTAAATGAAACATTTGATTCTGTCATGTGTGATCCACTATGTAATGAAAACAGCTTGACTACTCTTCGTTTACGTCATCTAAGCAGAACCATACAAAATCTCTGTACATTATGTGAGAATAGGACTCAAATATTTGTAAGTTCAAAATCATCTAGTATTTGCCCTGAAGGTAGTAGAATGGTTCTGTGTGGTGCTGTAGTCAATGCTAAAACGGGAAGCAAGGAGATGTCAGTTGATGGCAATGAGTTTATTAGGTAAGTCTTATATGCATAGGGCTTAAACTGAGTATCTTCTTGCAATCCTTTGGGAATTATACTATCATGAATGATGAGAGAGAGTTAACACTTTCACTGCCAGATCAAACCTAGGTTATCGCTGCACACCAACCTGTTGTACAATGTATGCTACTTAAATTTCAAGAATGCCACTAAGGAGTCCTCAATAACTTTATTCACATGCCACACTACTCCCCAGGGGAGTTGTTCACTATACAATTAAAGCCGTCTGGCATTCAGGAATAGCCTTTGTTTTTGTCCTGGCACTGCAAATAGTGATGAAAGGCAGCATGTGAACAAAATTACCGATAACTGCCCAGTTGTGCTCTTGGCATTGAATGTGTTAATACACATTATGTCATGTTACATGATACTCCTCCCATCCTACTCTCATATCACTGAAACAGACTTAATTAAGTAGACTTAGTAAATAAGAAACACTTATGTGATTTCCTGTAAATTGATTGAACTTTTTACAAGTTTCAACCTGAGGTAACATTAATGTGTTAATTATTAATGTTACCAATAAATAACACATTAGCTTATTGTTGTTATGGCTATAGCAAGTATAACTTTAGAATATACTGCAGACAACATGTTAAGATATCATGGAAAGATAAGATAAAATTAATAATCATATTATACCTGTGTTTCCAGGCTCCGACAAGATGAGATGACACTAATAGCACAACACAAATATGGAGTGAGGGTATCCACAGACTCAAAATGGAAAGAGTTCATAGCTAACCTTGGGGAGTCTGCTGCAATCTTTGAATTGCTTCAAACAAAACCTAGCAGTGCAGTCAAAATAAATTTTGATTGCTCTTCAACAGGGTCTAGTAAAGGTAATTGAGATAAATAATAATTATTATATTTAGTTTGGTTATTGTATTTTAACTCTTCAAAGCATTATTTGAATGTACCTAAAGCTGGATACCAAATTTAGTTGTTGTCATAGAAACCTTAAATAAGAGAAAGTTACAAATAAATGGCAATTATTATGTTAGTTATCTTGGTAATAATCTTATTTTTACAAGACATCGTCTTGTAACCTGAAATAATTTCATTGACAATTTGGTCAATATTGTCATTTTTAATTCCAACTTTTGCAAAAGGCTCATACACTAATGCACCTATGCAGCATATAGGCAAAAATAATAAACACTATTGCATTCCATGTGATGTCACTAATTACTAATTAGTATTGTGCATCTTCCGGCAACCCAATCAAAACACTAATAGTGTGAATGTAAAAGTTACCCTAATATATGGTACTGACATCAACTATCACTGTCTATTTCAGGAGCCGCTTTCATTCTCTACAACTGTGCCAGGCTGGAGACTATTGTGCGAACATTTAATGAGAAAGTAGCTGACGGAACTTATCCACCTATATCAGACTTTGAACATACAGACTTTAATTTACTTACACAAGAAGTAATTACTATTTCATGTTATTATTATCCTTAATCATCATCTAAAAAAAAACGATAGATAATAAATTCAGCTATTATCATCTAAGTAAGATAAATCAATAAGTGGCCAGAACATAGTCTGTCGACCTATGAACAAAATTGGGTTATTCCACAAGGCTGTAACAACAGTTACCTATTGTGTTGTAGGTTCTTATGTAATTGAAGTAGATTTAAGCGTTCATATATCTACCTATAAGGCTAGGCCAGATAAATTAATTAAATATCACACAAAAGAATTTATGTTAAAGTCTCATGGAACTACCAGTAGGTATATATACTAGTACATTACGACACAAGTGGAAAAAACATGGCGATGTTTTAAAACACGACCGAAGGGAGTGTTTTAAATCGATACGAGTTACGAATTTTCTTTTTGTACGTGTCTCGTACGACGTTTTTTAGTACAGATGGCCCTCCGAAGTTTTGGACCTCACGAAAAAATGACCCACTTCTCGCACTAGAGCGTAAAAAAGGCACCATCTGTACTAAAAACATTATATTAACATAGACTTCTCTTAACAAGCTGATAAGTATCATTCGACCCTTTCGGTCTTGTAGACATATTGATAAGACGAAACGGGACAAACTATACTAACCGCTTGTTCAATTAAGAGACGGTAATGAAAAAGCGGGTTTAGCAGCTGGTATAATGGTTTATTCTGGGAAAAACTCGTGATAGCATGTTGCATGAAATGTACAGGTTCCCATTACAGTCTGTATCACAAAACTCACTGATCACTTGTCATCTCGTCAACAATCAGAGACTTTGTTCAAGGAAATATCTAAAATTCTTGCTTACAATGCAACTTCCCCAAATAAATGTAATGTATGTAGGTATAGCATTGTTACTCAAAATAGATATATTTTAAAACATGACCAAAAATTAATGTTTTCTTCATATGGTATTTCCACCACATTTGGTCTACCATGTTGTGTACATACTACTTTCTTTAATCATTCATAGGCCAAAGTCCCGGAGTCCCGCAAAGTGTTGAATACGAAAGTAAATATTGTCTGCTAATATTGTTTTAATTATGTATGATTTCAGGATGAATGGACTTTAATATTCAACTTTGTAATGGGATTTCCATCTCTCATAAATAACTGCGTGGATGTAAGAGAGGAAACATGTGAATTCCGGCCGCATCAACTCTGCAGTTTTCTATGCTCTATGGTCAGAGTATTTAGTCAATACTATAGGAGAGTTAGGATACTAACGGTAAGTTTCCCTCTGTACTGTACGGTACTTGCTTTTCATAATATTGTCGGTTGTTAACTTTTTAACGATTTCACTATAAAAACGGTCACTACTCTTAGCAATTTCGTATGTCTGTACTGAATCGGAACTGAGATACGAGCTTTATTTCAAGTAGGTATTTGTTACTTGGTGAATTTTGGTTGGCAACCGACGATATACCCTATCCTCTTTAGTAAAATGTCCCACTTTATCGTTAACAATAGGGACAGATTTCATTTAATCTACATGAAGTTACAAAAAACTTGTTGAAATAATTATTAATATTGGGACTGGCATTTAAAGACCAACCAACGTGCGAGAGTATGGACCTAACCATATGAAGGATTTTTGAATAAAGGAGCTAATAAAGGAGGATAAATGTGTTATAATATAATATAGTAAAATCTGTTAGTCAGTCAATGTGGCCCTGTAAGTACCGAACCTGAACAATTAACCCATTAGACGCCAATGATGTCTAGCCCTCGCATGCTCTGGACCCAGAATACGAAACAAATGTGGAGGTCAATAAAATATTGACAAAAACGTGTTTCATTCTTACGTTAAGAGGCAGATTTTTCATAAAAAATGTTGAAAATATCTAAATTTAGAATAGAACGTATAAAAATAAGTACCGTCGAGTATCTTCGTCTAGTTGAAGTTTCCGCATTAATTTTAGGTGCACAGAAAATTACTTCATAGCAAGTAAGTATGAATTTGCTATATGACAGACTGCCCTAAAAATAAAGCAGGAACTTCAACTTTTCACACTAGACGAAGAGGTATCCTAGGCGAAGATACGAGACTTGACAGTATCCAATAAATCCTATAGAAATCTTATAGAGATCTTATTGATTATTTCTTATGGGTAGTATACTAGAAAAGAACGATCATGATGAATATAAAATAGAACGTAAATAAGAATGAAAAATATGACCAATCATGGGTAATGATATTTATTTATTTGTTTCAGGAACCAAGAAAGCATCTGCTGCCAGTATTGTACGCCAGAATACACATGTTGAAAATATTGAACGAGACCCTTAAGATCTGCTTGAAAATATTAAATATTAAAAGTGTTACGCAAATGTAAATCTGTTGCCTTTTATTGACGCCCCTAAATCTGTAGCCATTGTACTGGCGAAATTATAAATTTAAATTATTATATTGTAGCCGTCCCCTTTGTCCAAAAGCTGTAACACGTTAATGAGTGTAAACTGCTTAAGAAATGGAGATTAACTGTGTTCACCAAATATAATAGAAAGCATCTCAGTCGGTTTATTTCGCCGGTCAAACGCCGCTGCGCCCTACGAAGGTTAGGAATTATTACTAAAATCCTGGAGTTATAGCGATCGTAGTCGTTGTTAGTGTGCAGTCGAGTGCACTTCAATGCACAGCCGACATACAGCACAATGAACACATGCAAATAGAACTTGTTCAATATACCACTTCAGCAGCGCATAGAAAAAAAATGTTTTGTTTGAAAACACAAAGTTCACGTGATTGACCCAGGTATTTTATTGTGGGCATTGCCGCGACGCGATTGGCGCTAGCGACCCGACCGCGTACGAGTGTAGCCGACAAATCACGAAGCGGTTTACACGGTCGCGCGTCCCAACTCGTCTAGTGTGTTTTTGACATCGGTGAACACAGTCGTGAACTTCGGAGCGGACCGATACTTTTTATTTATAGTTAATCGAATAAGTCGTGTGACGTTCGTGAATACCTGTGTAACCCGGGATTTAAATATGAGTATTGCTGCACTCATCCAAGCCGCTGAATACCTCGAAAGGCGAGACAGAGGTGAATTGGATTTTCTTTGTTTGAATTGTCAATCGAGTGCAGTAGACGCACACGTCAACATGGCTCCCGTCTATTTTTGCCGTGTCGTAATCAGCTGATTTTGACGGAATGGCAGTTTTCTTTGTTGCAGAAGCGGAACACGGATATGCGTTGAACCTACCGGTGTACGAAGAGTCCCGGTCGGGCGGGAGACGGCCGAAGACCAAGAAATCGCAGGGCAGCAGGTGAGCGCCGACAGTGTTAGTGCAGTGTATACGTGATCTAATTAGTGGAGAGTTTTTCTCGCGTGATAGGCAAGTGTCGCCGTGGCCGGT
>JALPQI010018719.1:0-28445 GCA_025490895.1 Thaumatotibia leucotreta
GTGCGGTTCGAGACATTTACAGTTTTTTGTTCAACTATCGAATCAAAAACTTGCAGGCCTATAACAAAGTTTAGAAGCTCTTTACACGAAGTTTCAGCCATTGATAGGCCGGACGTACACCTGTAAGTTCTTACGTAAGTTATAGGGACGGAGTTATACGAAGGAATAAGAGGTGAATATCACTATTTCTACGAGATGTTTTTTCGTCCGACATACCTCAGTGCCTTAAGACGACAATTCGTATGCAACAACACAATCAATGTGTGTTACCAGTGATGACTTACGACGCCGAAACGTGGTCCTTCACCATCGGCCTCATCTCTAAACTCAGAGTCGCTCAACGAGCTATGGAGAGGGCTATGCTCGGAGTTTCGCTGCGTGATCGAATCAGAAATGAGGAGATCCGTAGGCGAACTAAGGTTACTGACAGCCCCTCCGGATTAGCAAGCTGAAATGGCAATAGGCAGGCCACATTGCACGCAGAGCAGATGGTCGATGGGGTCGAAAAGTACTCGAGTGGAGACCACGGCTAGGTAAACGCAGCGTAGGACGTCCACCCACAAGATAGACAGACGACCTTATGAAGGTCGCCGGGACACGCTGGATGCAGGTCGCATCTAACCGGTACATGTGGAGGTCCAGAGGGGAAGCCTATGTTCAGTAGTGGACGTGTTATGGCTGAGATGATAATGATGATGATGATGGTCACTTTCTCATTCCTTAGTCTCCGTCCCTATAACTTACGTAAGAACTTACAGGTGTACGGCTGGCCATAGTTTCCATTTAAACAACAATCAAAGGCACGGATCGTACTAATAATAAATGAACTATCAGCGAATCACTTTCCATTTCCATCGAAACATGTCGCGGTCCATTTTCCCCGTGTTCACTCTATTTTACTCATCTACAAACGATTTCGTGATTTCAGTGTTTGTTGAGAGAAGCATTTAATTTATTAAAGTTGTCGATATTGTACATTTTGTTAGTTTTGTTTTAAGGAAATATAATTATAAGTTGTAACAGAAATAGTGATGAATGATGATTTTTTGAAGGACGCGTTTGGTATCGTATTCTGATTGGCCAAAAGAAGCAGAAAATAAAATCATTTTTTAAGAGGCTGGTCGCCCAAACAGGGCAACGCTCCATAGACAATGAACATTATTTTGCCAAAAATGCCTTTTCCTCATATTTTCTTTCTCAATTTGCGATACTGAATAGGCTCTTAAAAACGCATCAATATCAGCCTATGATAGTCCACTGCTGGACGTAGGCCTCTCCTATTAACTATGCGTATAGACGCATTAGGAGGTAAATGACCATAATCGCCACGCTGGGCAAAGTGTCCATTATGATGACGCTGCTGCCCATCATCAATCTTGTATCAAAGAATGGTCAGTGACACTTCAATCCCTTAGTCGACTCTTACGACACCCACGGGAAGAGTTGGGGTGACAAATGTATTCTTACTGCCGTCAGCATAGCACGCGGCGTCAAGCTCAGTAAACATTTAATTACTATTTTCACGAACCAATATCGAAACTCAAATTGCGTCCAATCCGAACACGATTACAAGCCGCAAAACCGCGCGAACGCCAAATTAACTTACCGACACAAATATCGGGCGATCACAATCGGTTCACTTTCGCTGCGCATAACCCGCTAAATATAATAATAGATCAACAGATACATATCACGGGAACATTCTAGAAGCTTGCCGAGTGCTCGATAACCGGGCTTCGGGGTACCTCTGGGCAGAGCAAAATCCATAGCAAAACAAAAGACTGTCGCAATCAAACTAGGGTGAGAAACATTTTATTATCGATATCGAGTAAGTTTTGTTTAATAAGTAAAGTCATAGCGATGTGTTTAGGTACATTATTTTATAAACATTCAAGCCAAACGCAAAAAAGTAAGGTCAATGCGGGTAATACCGTCTATCGGAAAAGTCCGTCTACCAACTGATTTTCACCCCTAACTCAACAATATAAGACGCATATGACGGACTTTCACTACAAATAAAATACCTATGCCAGAATTACCCACACTGACCTTAGTAAGTTAAAGGTTTGTTTTATAAGTATGTGTCATTTTATCTAAAAATGCAACGTAACTTATATTATCAACTTTACTTCTATTTCATATCAAGTAATAACCCTTCCCTTTTGGCTTGGCCGCAATCGGGTGACAAAGAGGTAACATTGAAAATAATAGACACTTCAGAAAATTAATACTCAATAAGCCATTGTATATCATTATTGTCGTTACATAGCGTATGACAGCGATAAAATATAAGTTGAGTGTCTGTAGATAATTATTATTTGTATCTTAAAACGGTTTGAAACGAACGTGGTTGATATATAAACTTACTCGATATCGATAAAAAATATTTCTCATCCTAATTCGATTGCGACAGTCTTTTGTTTTGCTTTGGATTTTCCGGGCTCTGCCTCTGGGTATCCCGAACGCTAACACAACTGAGCCCCTACTGCGAACCACGAACGAAATGTTGCCTCCCTGTCACACTTACGTGCGAATTCACTAGTGCGACAGAGACAACACTTCGTACGTGGTCCGCGGTAAGGCCTCTGGGCATTTCTCATTTAGATTTGTAAATTGTCACAGCCATGTACTGAATTTTCTATATTTTTATCTATGATCAGAAAGCTCGACAAGCTATTTCACAAATAAATATCGAAATGCTGGACTTCCTGGAAACTTTTAACCTTCGAACATGGTCGTGGTCGTGATCCACCTGTCAAACTAGATAAGAAATACCCAATTATTCAAACATTAGCGGTCCTTATTATATACATTGCAAGAATGTTCAAATGATGTAAAATAACAGCGGAGCGCCCTTGCGAAAAGTGATCGCGTGGTTTATCGTTCAAAAATAAATTTTTATTCGCTGTCTAACTTTGTAACGTTCGACGTATATCGATAGATATACGATTGTCACCTAAATTAGCTTACGTATCCAGCACTAACTCTGGTATTGATAAACGCCTCTAACCCAGTAAGTTGATAATATAGTCGTTTCTCCCTTTCGATGTTACAGACATATTGATAAGACCGGAAGGGACAAACAATACTTATCATCTTGCTGGATTACAGTTGTCAATTTCTAAGAACAAACATTTGACAGTTTAGAAATGATCCAATACTTGTATAATATTCCGATAGACGTCAATCTATCGGAAAAATCGTGAGGTTTACCCTCACATTAACAAAACTTAATCTGTAACTGTCAAAAGCTAATAGTTCTTAGATCTCAGAGACTAGGTATAGGAGATGTTTATGACTAGCATGGTCAAAATTGTACCCAAGTAGGTTTCCTATCTAGAGTTAATTTTATACTGGTCGCCAGAAAAATACTCCACACTCGCGACAGCTACAATTGGAATATGCCCCTGGACATCGCGTCCACTTTCAGTTTCAGTGACGCTTTTAATATACGTATTTACCTTCCTGGATTGCAGTGCGCATTTCGATTGCGATTGGTGCTGTAAATTAGTCGGAATGAAATTGAAGGTTTAGTGGATCGACACATAACATGGGAATGAACACTATCCCTTTCTAGCATTTTGTTAATTACACTTGAGACTTTCGGCTTAAAATGCTGAAAAGAACCGACAGAGAACCCTTTAATTGAATTTAAACTTTCGAGAGACGTAATAAATATAAATACAATTAATCGGTTAAACACACATTTAGTCACTACGCGCGATACGTTTCGGAAAGCCTAGGTCCCCATCCTAAACAGTCACATGAGTTTAACCGTTCTATTGTACCCTTTAATTCTTGGCCGAGGACGAAACCGATACACAGTCTCAACATAAGTATCGTCCAAGACGAATAAGTTATGACAATGTCAAACTCTGGCGCATTTTGTATCAGAGCACTAAGCTAAGTCTGCTATTTAGCAATCTAAAGTGGCGATAAAGTACCTTTCGAGTGACCAACGCCTTTAGACGCTAAAGCGGGCCACCAAGGAGGTGACAACTGACAGGTTACTCCTGGTCTCCTGTTCGTTGCCACCGCGATTTGGGCTACACTTTTCACTTACGATCAGGTGGAGAGGAACCACTTTGTTGTGCCAATATAAAAAAAATGTTGATACTCCTAATAAGCACCTGAAAACGATAAATATTACAAATGTATAAAAAATATGACTATCATCGCAAACTCCCTGTAGTGTGTGTGTCACGATAAAATTAAACGTAAGTTTACGCGATTAAGACCCGTTTATCGTTAAAATATGTAGTTATGTATGTATTTTTCATCACACTTGCTGTCTAAGCGCGCCATTGCTTGCATACATAGCGGGAGTAATAGAAAAGTGAAATTCCCTAGGGAAAAATAAAAATGTCAGTACGTCATCTAATCATTTTTCGTCTTAAAACTTATTTTTTTGTCGGCAAGTGTGATGAAAAACATTATCTGCATCACGGTCGGTAAGCGGAATACTAACTCGAGTCATTAAAAGCCCTCCGCCTTATGCGTCGGGCTTCTAACACTCTCGTTAGTAATTCCGTACTTACCTCCCTTGATGCACAATGTACTATTAAACACAGATGCAACCTTTCATTCCATAATGTCCTGGAATTAACTATGCTCACGATCGTCCATAGTATACGTTTGCGCTTTTTTGCACCAATAAAATACCCCTTTGTAATGACTATTATGACGCGTCATTTCTTTGATCTAGTGTATTAATATTACACTTTATGTTTGATTTAATGACTTGGTAAGATGAATTATGTATAAGGACTGTCATTGTTATGCTTATGGGAGAAATGAGTTATCGTCTGATGATGTTGAATTGTAGTTTAAAATAGAAGGAACCGATTCTGAATTTGAAAGGTCGATTTCATTTCATCATCATCAGACTATCTAAATCCACTGATGGACATAGGCAGGGCCGGATTTAGGGGGGGGGGGGTGGCTCCACGAAAGAGGGGCCCCCAGAATAGCAACTTCGAAAAAAAATTCAAATTCCAACTAGTAAACACTAGTAAAAATTTATTTTCTTGAGTATTGAAAGTGATCTACTCCGGGAACTGAATTTCAGCGAAATCATCAACGATTTTTCGAAAGAAAGACGAAAAATGCTCAGAAGATTCCGTTCGTTAACGCTATAATTTAATTTCAGATAATTCTCGTTTCCGATTATATTTATATGTTTGTTAAATAATAAAATAATCTATACTTGTTTCCACAATAAAATATTTATTGAAAAACCTGACTGAAAAAAAATTGCTACATTATTTGAAAATCCCCAACTATTTGCCAGGGGGCCTCCACTCCTTTGTTGCCCCGAAGCCTCTCAACCTCTTGATCCGGCCCTGGACATAGGCACCTCCTATCTAAGGTAAATGCCCATAATCGCCAAGCTGGGCAAGCGGATTGGCGATCGCAGTAACTAGTGTGCCCATTATGATGACTGCTCGATTTTCAATATTTTTTAATCAAAGTCGTGGAAAACGCCTATTCAATCATCAATCCAAAACTTGCATTATTTCATAATCACGCACTTTTAGAAAAAATCTTGGTTTTATCACCAACTTAAAACCTTAAACCTTGAGCGTACATACGTTTTTAGTTAAAATTATTGATATTTATTAGTATTACGTCTGTGAACGTGTTTCACAATGTTTCAAAAAAATTAAATTCGTTTTTTTTCAAAACAAATTGATCCATATTTTGTTAGACAAAGACGTGTTAGTGTCAAAGACGTCAAATGCTACGGAAAGCCAGCCGTGTTTGTCAACATTTTTTTTATTCTACTGACGAATTGTATATAGGTATGTATACATATCTGTACAGTGTGTGCCAGGTTATTAGTAGGTACCCTGTATAAAAGGGTGGCTCCGGTGCTCAAAAAAACTAGTATATATAATTGAGATACTTTACCATCCTCTACAACTTGTTACACGAGCCACTGAAAACCTTGAACGAGGTGATTCGGTAGGTTATACTGAACAACTTTTACTATGGAGCTAACCCAGAAATCTTAAAAAAAATGTTGGCTCTTTCATACAAAATGTCATGATCGATCGGTCAAAATGTATGAAAAAGACAATTTATTTTTATTAGATTTCGTTATTGGCCCCATAGTAAAAGTTGTTGAGTATAGCCTACTAAATCACTCCGTTCAAGGTTTTCAGTGGCTCATGTAATGTAACACCCTGTATAAGTATTGTTTGTTTTTAGACAGCATCGATCGTTCGATATGTTTCTGATGTGTATCACGTTTCCACGTACCAGCAGCTAATTTACAACTAATTAAAACTACTAATGCGAGGTTGGCGTGAGATAATAGCGCTTATTATTTCGGTCGATTAGCATTCCGTGATTTACAATACATGGAAAATGGCTATTTATTCGAATTCGGATCTACAGTAATTTCATGGGATTGTCACCTTTGTTACACTTCAAACTTCAAGTCCAAAGTTGAAGACCTACTTTCATAGATGTGAACTCATGTAATACCTATTAGTACTGATGTAACTTTAAGTATTAAAAAAATATCTGTATTTGTATATTACCGGTGACTATATTACTGGTGAATAGGAAATTAGTAATAAGTAATTTAGTATTAGTAATGCCTTACAATAGTGTGATGTAATATTCGTGTTCCAACTGATCCGATGACAATGTCACTTACAGAATACTTGTAGGTAATAAATCCAAGTGGGATTGTCTAAGAACACAGGTGGTACATACTGTATAAATATCCTGCCACTTGTACTTTATCTGCCCGTGTCTGTTTCTTCCCCAATAAAGAAAATAAAAAATAAAACTAAAAGTCGCAGATACGAGATTGAGTAATTATAGCGATGAAATGGTTAGGAAAACATTAAGAGTCTCAATAGCGTTGCTGGTCGACGTTGCTTACCAATCCTGATGACATTTATTAGTGTAAAGGTGCGGTTAAACTAAAAGAGAATTCGCTGTTCTAACCTCCCACTCTACGAAACTCGATCGGTACACAAAACGTGATTGGTTGATTTGATTTCTTAGAACGGGCGCTAGAACAGCGAATGCTCTTTTGGTTTAAACGCACCTTTATAGGTATGCAAATCATGCTCAGAAAGTGCACTATTTAAGGGTACCTAAACTTATGCACAGAAAGTGTTTGTCTGCGGAAATGAAATTTCATAGTACTTTTTCACACGGCCTGTTTAGTACTGACGAGATAGTCTGGTTTTCCTCTCAATATACGTAATGCATTGTAAAATGTTGTATGATACACATTTTGAAATGTAGGCTTTCCACACTTGTATCATAAATAAGTGATATATAAAATTGTGGCAATTTTTGTATATCTACAGGTAAAGTCCATTTCAAATACGAAGGCCCGATGCCACTCGAAACTTTTGTCATTTAATTTGTCCACTACAAATTGCCACGTGTCGTACAACACCGATGTATGCACATCACGCCACAAAAGGGCCTGGCCAGGTTTCTTTTGTTATCACTGATCCTATTGCTGACGCCTAATGACTTTGTTAAGTGGAATCGGGCCTTCGTATTTGAAATGGACTTTACACAAATATAGTAACGGTATACGTTTCAGGGCCCATTCAATATCGTATTCTGATTGGGGAAATGAACGCAAAATAGTATTTAAAATTTGTTTACATAAGGGGGTGGAGAAAAAAATCCACATAAAACGTTAATCACCCTTCTGTCTTAACCATTCTCATAGACGTCTTGCCCAATACATAATACTTAAACTTTTACTTGGAATTTATGCTATAAACTGCTACAACCGCCATTGCTATTGCCCGGCAAAGTTAACGTTAGTAGGCAAAGTTGTAGCATTTAAACATAATGTTTATTGAGTATCAACTTTTTTTGATATTCTTAAATGGATCACAACTATTTTTACATTCTGTATCACGAAGTTATTAAAACCCCTATTGTTCGTTAATGATCAAAACCATTGAATCTATTCGTATAGCAACGGAAGCATTAAACATTATAATATTACTAGCGCGTGACTCCAAACAATACGACTTAGATTTGCCAACCCTTTGAATACGTCCAAATATCCCCATATTAGTCCTTACATAGTCGAAGTAGGGTTTAAAATGAAATTGGACTGCTTAATGTATGCTAAGGAGTTGTAATGGAGTATAATTTTTATAGCCGAACAGATGTTTGGTTATCAAATTTTGAATGTATTTTAGAATTATGAAGAACTGAGTGATTTGACATGTTAAAACCTTACATTATTACAATCAATCTTGATTTTATTAAAACCTTGAGTTCACATACATTTTTAGTTCAAATTATTGATATTTATTAGTATTTAAAAGGGAACAAATGTAACTATGAATTTGATAATACCCATTTATTTATTTATTGAATTATTAAAACAGTCGACAGATATTAAAATTATCACAGGCCCTGCAAAACTGTTTAACTAGCCTTTTGGTAAAACGCTCCTTCTTGTTTATCTATGATAATATAATTAGGTATCTTTCTAAGCGTTCTTATGCTCATCTAATCAGCGTAAAATAAAAAACCTTAATTGCAGTCAGTTTTGTAACGACAATTAAGCACAAAACTTCAATAAAAACTAGGTTTTTGGGTTATTTTTTTAACCATAAGCGATATCATGATATAAACACGCCGATCTAGTTTCAATTTCCAAAGATATCGTACTTAATTGTAGTTACATACCTGACAGAAAAAAAGGTTTTTTAATGAGCTATTGAAATTTAAACCTAATGAGTTTGAAAATACAGTCGCGTTTCTTTTGTTCTAAACAATCGAATATGTCCTTTATAAATCACATTGGGAAGGACGAGGCTAATTGGACATCATCAAAAGTGAAAATGCCCAAATACCAAATTATATCTGTTTGATATAAAATTACTCTTGGGATAAGTTCGCCTACTACTGTACAAATCTGTGTAATATTCATACTGTTTATTTTGTTTTCTGTGTTTTTGTGCAATAAAGTGGTTTTCATCACACTTGCTGTCTAAGCGCGCCATTGCTTGCGCGCGCAGCGGGAGTAATAGAAAAGTGATATTCCCTAGGGAGTAATAGAAATGTCAGTACGTCATTTAATAATATTATGTCTTAAAACTTATTTTTTTGTCGGCAAGTGTGATGAAAAACATTGTATGCATCACGGTAGGTAAGCGGAATACTAACTCGAGTCATAAAAGCCTTCCGCCTGACGGCGTCGGGCTTCTAACACTCTCGATAGTAATTCCGTACTTACCTCCCTTGATGCACAATGTACTATTACTGCTACTACTACAACCTACTACTATTCTTTAGTTAAGGCAATGATTAGCACGGTAGGCAATGTTGTGGTTTACAATATTCTAATTACAAAGGATTCGTAGACCAAACAGTTTTTTTATTAAAATAAGCATTCAACATAAAACTAATTCATTGTAACGTATACACGCGTTTGCTTAACAATATTTGTTATTTAATTAATTCAATACAAAATACTATCACACTAAAAACATGCCCAATACTCTTTCCATTCATAAAATAAAATCACAACTATCGCAGAAAAACAAAAACGTTACTCGTAAAGTCGACCAAACCATTCATTATTAAAATCCGTGTATTCGTTCACTCATTCACTCACTAGCTTCATTCGGTCGCGAGTGTCCGTGTCTGGCCTATTACCGCGAACTCCGAAATTCGTACACGAGGATTTTTCTCTGTTACTCCAACGAAGGCGTAATTAGAGTGAGAGAGACAAATCGTCGAAACTTGAGGATTTCGAAGTTCGCGGTAGGGTCGCTGACGTTCATTTCGTTCTATTGTTAATTCGGTGACATGATCGGCTTAATTTATATGGCAAGCCAGTTTTGGCACTAGGAAAGCACAGTATGGGCGAAAAGTAAAGGCATAGACTGCAAGGCGCGCCCATATATTTCACGTGCCTGTAATTTCCAAACAAACTCAATTACAACTTCAATACTTAAAGTGGGTACAATTATTGAATGAGACTCGTTTTATTTTCATTTTGATAATTATTTTCATAGGTATATTTATTTTTATAATTATGTTTTGAGGTTTCCAATACTATCACGACCAAAATATCGCTCCCACAATCAGAGACAAACGAGGCCTATTTTTACTTCGAAAATCTCAACTCGATTTGTTATTTCAGCGTCTCCATGCCGGTACTTAAGAAATTATTAAATTTAAACTGTTGACGCGACAATTTTATTCACGTCAACGTAAGATAAAATTACACTTTTATTTGTTTTTACAATGAACGCCGCGGTGGTCATACTTTCTGTTCGGCTCGCTCACACCGGCGTTTTGTCATTTGACTGGTAAACCTAATGGCAGATACGTAAGATCCTCTTTAAGAGTGTAATTTTTAGTAACACCACTGCAAGTGCCATCATCAGCAACCAATAATTTGTATAGGTATTGCAAGTTTTAGGTACACTTGCACAATCCATGTTTAAACCACTACCCCGAGTTTAAAGAGTAGAAGTGTCATAAATGTATGTTTTTAATAGGTTATCCCCGTATATTTGTCCGTTAACCGTAGATTTTGCAAATCATACCATTTACCAAATCTTGTAATTCCCGGATTTTGATTAATTTCATTAATAACTACCTTTCATGTATCAATGCTAGGTTACAATTTCATAGCCGCAATACCGTACTCTATCAAAACGTCGTTGAGATTGCCAATTCCGTTATGTGCACGATTTCAGGAACTGAAAAATCAATCCAAATGACATATGTTTACAGTCTTCTTTTGTCAAATTTGAAATTTACACATAACGGAATTGGCAATCTCAACGACGAAAAGCCGTTGAACCATCGCAAAGTTCTATTTGTTTAAAGAAAATCTGAAATATACATAGGGGCTAAACACATAATACCTACTCTACTTCTGGCAGTCGTGTAAAAATACAACACATAATCAGCTTTGGAAAACGTAACGACAAAGTGAGCTTTATTATGTTAACAGCAAATCAGGTTGAGGTTTTCAATTTCGAACAAGACCGATCACAACGATTCCATCAAAAAACAAGCGTTGACATCTCATAATTTCGATGCTTATTACGTTTAATGTCCAGTTATTTTTCGTGTTTTTATGCCCGCCGCTATAAAAAGATAATTACAAAAATAATTGAAACGAAATAATAAAGGGAAGACAGGGGGTTAATGACACGAGGGGAGGCGCGGGACAGTCCGGCATTACGACCTAAATAATCAACATAATTACACTTTTTACCCCGGTCTCCCCTATTTACCCCTAAGTGGCGGAGATAAGATTCACTATATAGATCGCTCGATGTTGAATGATACCTAATGTGTGGTTTTGGCTTTGTAATGTTTGGTTTTGGACGTAGTTGGCAATGGCGTTTTAATGCCTACTACAACATTAAAGACAAGATATAAAATATTGTTTTTGATAATAGTTGGTTCCATATCGTGTACTTTGAGAATTTATTGTAAAACAAATATATATTCTTAATGAACTGGATGTTTTATGACGCAATTAGTTGCAAATAAATGCGTTTAAGGCTTTATAATTCGAAGGTTTAAATTTTGTATGTCAATATAAAAATAACATTAATGACTACATGTCAGAATACTTAGTAAAGTACTATACCTTATCGTCCCGCTACTTGGTTAAAAATAAAACTTTTTGACATAAATTTCTTATACATATTAGAAATCATGTACCAAAAAGAATACCTTTTTAAAATATGATTTAATCACAGACTTTACTTTATTTACTTTGGGTATCCGTATTGTGCTATTTGTGCCCGTGCGAAGCCGGGGCGAGTCGCTAGTCAAGGTGGATTTAGACCAAACGAGCGAATACTCATTATATCCCCACTCAACTAAAATACTAAATTCGTTCGTTACACAAAACGTTTCGGGTGACGGACTGACGTTTCGGGTATGACGTTACACCCGTGGACGCACAGGCAGACCCGAAACGTCAGGATATAATTAACGTAAGTTTACGCGATTCAGTCCCGTTTGTTTTTAAAATATGGATAATAATAATTAGTTTCATGGATTTTATCTCCTCTGTCCGAGGTAGATGGTATGGCTTTGGTAAGAGCTAGTTTCTTCAACAGACTTTGCTTAAATGTACCTGATATACTTAAAACTCAAAAACTAATTAATTTTCAGACCTTTAATTTAGGACTGCCGAAGACCCTTTTAGCTCCAAACTGTTCCCTGAATGAGCTAAATTTAGCTCAATTAAGGTATATCCAAAACATAGTATTGCACATTGAGATATATAATTAATATAATTAAAGATAATGAGTCGCTATTCAAATGTCCGTCTTTCGAGCGATCGCCATGAATCCCTTTTACCTTAAAAAACAATGTAAAATGATCCCCAACCTCCCATAGTTACTACGAATCTAGAGCTCATAGTAGCTGGTACCTTCGTAAAAGTCCAGTATAACATGATCTCCAATTACATATCTTTGTTATAGATCCCGGGGTCAAAGTATGGTGGTGACTTAATACAGAGATGCGAGAAAGGTGGAGGCGACTAAATTAGTATAATTAGATTCGCCATCTTCTTATTTATTGCGTTAAATTGGAGTACGAGTTTCGTTGCGATAAAATTGAGAATATCGTGAATTATTTTAATTATTAACGTAATGAGTACTTGGAAAAACGGGTTTTCAAATATTTATTATAACATACACACAGGTAATTAGGTAAAGTTAAGACCTAGTTACTTAGTAACTATTCGCCAATACAATTTTGACAACTCTGAATTGAATTGTTGTTGTTTTACATTACATCCAGTTTCTTGTCGCGAATGCCTGCTTATAAACTTCGAGCGGTGCTCTACGAAATTGTCAAGAGTGATAGCACAGTGATACACAGAACGTATCCTGGAAAATCTATTTAAGATCAGCGTGTACTACTGTAGTATTTTCTATAAAAAATTAAATCCGGCCCATATTATTTGACCGAAAGTGTATTTAATGCTCGATTTAAATAAAATCAAGCATTAAATACACTCTCTAAAATAAATAAGCCGTGTGGTGACGGCAGTAAGAATACATTTGTCACCACCCCAACTCCTGCGGGTGTCGTAAGCGTCGACTAAGGGATTAAAGTGTCACTGACCACTATTTGATAAAAGATTGATGATGGGCAGCAGCGTCATCATAGTGGACGCATTACTGCGATCGCCAATCCGCTTGCCCGGCGTGGCGATTATGGGCATTTACCTCCTAATGCGTTTATACGCATAGTTAATAGGAGAGGCCTACGTCCAGCAGTGGACTATCATGGGCTGATGATGATGAAATAAATTAATATTATTTCTATTTCAGCTATGCCTTCTCCATTACTTCGTAGTTCGCATCCATCTTTCACTGCGAGATCCGTTTCTGTGTAAATTGTAACCCTTCCAGGACTCGTCAGACTAAAATTAACTTAAATGCTTCATTAGAATTTATTGATAAGATTAATTGAAGAAAATACTGTTAATTTGTTAAGGGAATTACTTTATTTTTAAATTATCATTTCACACCAAGCCAATAGACATGATGGTTATCGAGCTACGATCGATGTGTTGCCTTTTTCACACTTACGTATGAATTCGCAAGTGCAAAAGAGAAGGAATGATTTGCGGTAGATTTTAAGCAATGAGTTTTCTGAAATGACGTTCACCAGGGCGGCAGCACTGAGGCGTCAGGTCCAGAAACTTGTCTAAATTCTCAGAGCGCCTATAGTTTCGTGTTTAAATGTTTTGTATGAGTTAATAAAATTACATTTAAAAAAAACATTCTAGTTGGTTTTTCTTTAGGGCTAGATAATTGTGTTTCTTAGCTTGATCTTACTGCTAAGTGGCGCCAACTAGTGGTATATGTTTTAGAAACAACTCTCATTAGACATTAAACTGAGTCCCTACCGCGAACGAACGAAGTGTCACACTTATGAACGAATTCAAGAGTGCGAGAGTGAGGCAACACTTCGTTCGTGATCGCGATCCAGAGCCCTTTGGTACAGACGCTATCAGATACATCAGAGCGGCCAAGGTGTTCACAAATATCTGAGCAGGATGCTTAGCCAAGTTGCCAATCGCTAACACTTAGTAGCGTATCGTAGTTTTTCCTGTCTGTCACTTTTTCATATTAGTGCCACAAAGACAGTTAGCTGCCTTTCGTTTACGATTGACGATTAAGCGTTAGCGATTGGCAACTTGTCTAAGCACCCAGCCCTCTATTATCATGGCGTTAGTGTTTAGTTATTTTTGAGCATCGTGGTCGGACTCACTCACAAGAGGTTCCGTAGCATTATCAATAAATAATAATAAAATAATAAATAGTAAAACAGCAAATGGCTCCAAAGGGACTCTACTCTCTACGTGTTGGATATGTATACCCGCGCAAGCCTATCAAAAGACCAGGATTTGTAGGCCCGTGATGAAAGATACAAATAATAATAAATATCTTGGGATATCTAATACAAATCGACCTAACCTCACTTTAAGCTCAATTAAGGCTTGTGATGATGTTGGTACCAGACGACGATATATACATATAGATACTTAAATACATAGACAGCTATGACCAAGGAACAAATTGTGATAAATAAGTACACAAATAATGCCTCGTCGGGATTCGAACCCGGAACCTCCAGATTCGTAGGCAGGGTCACTACCAACTAGGCTACGGAGGATGACATTATCAATTTTATCATTAAATAAGTTTGTTGTATGGGCATGATGTGCACGGAATTCTATTCCTAATCGCCTATCGCACTAATACTAGAATCGCGTAAAAGTTTTGCTCCACTTACGACCTTTAGGGTACCGAATAAATATTTGTTAACATATCAAATACGAACGATTTCATTATTTAGCTCCCGTAGCGTATCGAGTAGCACAATCGCCGAAGGGCTATACTTAAAATATAAAATAAGCAAAAAACAATACAAATAACAATGGCAATTGAACGCATTACGATCGCTCGTAAAACGCTCAGAAACGCAGTACAAATCGTAAAAAGTGGCCAAGTTATAATTTCAGCGGGCGAAAAAATAGACGATTCAAAATTAAAATGGCTAATGACTAAGACCATTAAGTTAATCATTTTAATTAGAAGTTGGCATTCGTTCGCGTTTGTGTTTTGTTTTTTCGCTGACGATAATATTACAATTTTAGTGTGCAGTGCATCTTCTTGTACGCGCGCTTTCAAAGGGTTCCCTTAGCAGCGTTCAATGTATAGTTGACAGAAGGGATTTGTAGTGTTGCTAGTTAATTGTGTGGGTAATTATGTGCTTTGAATGTATTCGTAGATCAATAAAAGCCGAGGGTGAGTGTTGGAAATAAATTGGCTTGTATTAATATTAACCAAGTGTTATATTAGTTGTAGCTTATTTAAAGTTGAAATTTCGTTGGAAAACCAATTTTCACTATAAGAACTGTCACTACTCTTAGCAACATCGTATGTCAGTATTGAATGAGAATAACCTGTGATACGAGCTTTATTTCAAGGTAATTGTTAAGGTCAATGCGGGTAAGACCGTCTATCAGGAAAGTCCGTCTACCAACTGATTTCCACCCCTAACTCAACAGTATAAGACGCATCGTTATATGACGGACTTTCCTTCAAAATAAAATATCGGACTTACTCACACTGACCTAATGACCTTACTTAGTGAGTTTTGATTGTCAACCAACGATTTAAAAGTACATACCTACATAATTTCCGCGCATATTACAGCAATCCCCGATTCGCAAATACGGAACCCTACACTGAGCATGGCCCGACATGCTCTTGGCCGGTTTTTTTTCATACTTTTGGCGGAAACCGTGAATAATTCTCAGACGATTATTCTATAATCAATGACATAATACAAGAACCTGTTCAGCAGACTAATTATTACTCGTAATTCTCGATTATCTCGCAAATGAGTTATTAATGTGTACATAATTAGCTTATGTTACCGTGTAAACACGCCTAATTAGGCACGCCATAGACTAAAAACGCAATTTACGTTCACGGCCAAGATTCATAATAACGGGTGAGATAGATGATACTATAATGGTGGATTTAGACCAAACGAGCGAATACTCATTCTATCCCCCACTCTACAAAATTCGTTCGTTAAGGTGCATTCAAACCAAAAGAGCATTCGCTGTTCTATCCCCCGTTCTACGAAATCAACCAATCACGTTTTGTGTAACGATCGAATTTCGTAGAGTGGGGGGTTAGAATAGCGAATGCTCTTTTGGTCAATAAAGGTGAGTTCAAATTAAAAGAGCATTCGCTGTTCTAACACTTCTAACCTCCCACTCTACGAAATTCGATCGGTAGGTACACAAAACGTGATTGGTTGATTTCGTAGAACGGGCGCTCTTTTGGTTTAAACGCACCTTTAGTTTGTTAGGATACATTGTCAAATATGACATAACGTCATCGGTACAGTAAACATTTAAATAGGCATAAGTAGCGTTTTCCTTCTCTAATTTGAGTGTACTCGACCAATCGTTTAGCTAATACTCAATTGTAATCAAGCTATTTAGGGTACCCAATTTGAATCGGAGTCGTGGGAAGGTTTATAAATATTTTGTACATAGTAACAGGATGAATCAATAAAGTAGAGGTTACATTCATGATAGTAATTATGACATTAATAAATCAGTGAAATGTTAAGACCAAGCCACACCGGTGCCGTGTGGCGGCAGAAATAAGAATACATTTGTCACCACCCCAACTCCTCCTGCGGGTGTCGTAAGAGTCGACTGAGGGATTGAAGTGTCACTGACCATCATTTGATACAAGATTGATGATGGGCAGCAGCGTCATCATAGTGGACACATTACTGCGATCGCCAATCCGCTTGCCCCGCGTGGCGATTATGGGTATTTACCTCCTAACGCATTTATACACATAGTTAATAGGAGTGGCCTACTTCCAGCAGTGGACTATAATATGCTGATGATGAAGCCGGGTGCGTGTGCAAAACGTGCGCGTGTGCGTGGCGTGAGCGTTGTAGTGTATGTAAATGTGATATTAGATGACACACCGCTTGCGTGGCGTGCACGTGCGCGTGACCAGCAATCGGTGTGACATAAAATATAAAACTTACATACGCTACAACGCATTGTACGCCAATAATGTTAGCAACACACTATATGATTCCAAATATTCCAATTTTAGAACTACCGTGAGATATAAACAATAAAATATGTGAGTGAGTTTAGTAAAACGTCCCACTTTGTCGTTTGCCATAAAGCCGCTTTGTCAGTTTATTCATATGAAGATACAAGGAAATCTCGTCTTTATGGTAGGCGACAAAGTGGGATGTTTTACTGAAAACATAGTATAATTAAACGGACGGTCGGCAGTTCGTGTCAGGCAGGCGTCGCAGTAGCAGCGGGATCAGGGTTCTTAGCCAAGTTGCCAATCGCTAGCGCTTCATCGTTAATCGCAGCTAACTGTCTTTGTCGCACTAATATGAAAGAGTAACAGAGAGGGAACGGAAGACCAGCGTCGAGGTACCTAACAAGTATCTTGACATAAAGCTGAGTGAAAACCTTTTCAGTGACGCTTTAAAATTAATGATATGTTATAGTTTGTACCTATGTTTGTATTTTAAGCGCACTGAATAAATTATTTTTCTTCTTCTTCTTCAAAAACTACGTTACGCTACTAAGCGCTAGCGATTGGCATCTTGGCTAAGCACCCAGTGCTTGATAATGGAGACCTAGGCTCTCCGAAACATGTTGCGCATAGTGATTGAATATACGTGAGTTTTTTTAACCGTTTAATTTTATTTTAATGTCTTCAGAACATTATGAAATGTTAACAAACGTATTAGGTAAAGTCTGTATCATCATCATCATCAGCCTATGATAGTCCACTGCTGAACGTAGGCCTCTCCTATTAACTATGCGTATAGACGCATTAGGAGTTAAATGCCCATAATCGCCACGCTGGGCAAGCGGATTGGCGATCGCAGTAATGTGTCCACTATGATGACGCTGCTGCTCATCATCAATCTTTAATGAAATATGGTCAGTGACACTTCAATCCCTTAGTCGATTCTTACGACACCCGCAGGAGGAGTTGGGGTGGTGACAAATGTATTCTTTCTGCCGTCACCACGCGGCCAAGTCTGTAACGTACATTTTTATTGATACATAATTATGAATTTTAATTCAGCCTAAAACCTAAGGCCGACAAAAAAAGCGAGCAAATCATTTACCCAATTACTCTCAGAAAGCATACATTTTCGAATTAAAACATAATCAAGGGCCGCGTTATAAATTGGGATTCTGCAAGCATAACATAATTATGTTCAAGTATAACCATTTAATCGATGTAATATATCATCGTGAAACGCCATTGCCGAAAAAATCCGCTTTTTAGACGTTCCGTTTCGCAGTCTAATCGTCGGGCCAAATAAAGGGTTGCCCGCTGCGAAATTTAATGAAATATTTGATTTATAACAGCCGAGAACATCAGGTAGCTTATTATAAGAATATATCATTAAACATTACATATATAATTAAAGGCCCGCTTAGCCTGAAGCTACCCCAATTTAAACCGGGCATTATAATTTTAATAAAATTGCTGGCCAGCCAAAACAATAAAAAAGTAGAAAATTATAACACATCTGATTGATGTATTATTTGGTAATTTATTGGTTGTAATTACATCGTGTAATAACGGTGGATCGTAGCATTATCTGTGGTAGATTTATAAGTATTTATTAGAGTATGAATTATTGTATAATTACTGGGATAGAGCTTCCAAACAAAACAGAGTGGTTGTTTTAGGTCTGGATTTATTACCGTTTCTCGGAGTTTCTAATCGGGCCGTTCGGGCGCCAACCACCGTATTGGATGTAAAATGCATAGTTCATCTTATACGATATGTAAATTGTTTTATGAAATTGTTAATTCTTGGAAACTCAGTAGGTTTATGGTGGTGGGGTGTTTATCAGTTGTAGTAGTTGCCATCACGTTCTGATAAGTATGCGAGTGTGAAAGCGGCACCATCATATAGGTACCACCATATAGGTTAGATATATGTACACTTAACCAATTGGAGCTCTAAGCCACTTAAAGGTGCGTGCAGACCAAAAGAGCATTCGCTGTTCTATCCCCCGCTCTACGAAATCAACCAATCACGTTTCGTGTAACGATCGAATTTCGTAGAGTAGGGGGATAGAACAGCGAATGCTCTTTTGGTCTGCACGCACCTTTAAAACCATGTCAAGCCAAGCGAACCAGAATGGACAAATCTCAAAACTTAAGCTCGATATCCATTTTTTTCTCTAACTAAATATCATTCATTTTTACACAAATCAACTTCATGATACGTGTAATAAGTTACACCATTTATATGATCCAAATAATGTATGGCTACTACATTTAGGAACGTTATTAAAAATAAGTACATTTTCCACTCACTTTAAGACCAAGTTCACGTTAAATTCTCCGTTAATCCCTTAATAGTTCCATTGAGCAATTTACATAAATTGTAACGAGCAAGAATTACTTTTTAAAACAACATAAACACACATTTCATTATTAATAGTTTTTATAACCCTTAAGTGCCAGATTAAACGATACACAGATATAAGTATGTTGAGATAATTCACAGATGCTGCAGAGCCGTAATTATAATTCTCATAATTTATGCATCGAAGTTATTATTATGTTAAACATGTGTGTGGCTTTCTCGGTTTCTAGTTTATAAGGCGTTTTACACGGTTGTCTTTTTTGTGTTTTATCTTTAAGATACGATTAGGTAAAAATCTAACCTTATTCATAAACGGGCCTAAGGGCTTGTCCATTAATCATGTCATATGATTTTGGCCTATTTTAGACCCCCCCACCCCCCATGGTGATACTTACTTGGTGACATTTTCTGGAACCAACTCCCCTAGCCAATATGACGTGTAATTTTTTGCCAACTTATGCAGTCCTTTTAAGAACTCTTCAATTTACGTACTTTGTACTTTATTAAGCACACGTGATGGGAAGACTTTTTTGCAAACTACGAGGTAAATGTTGTATATTGTATGTTTGTCTATCCTGTCATTTTACTCTCCAACTCAATTACTCTAAGGTTAGCTGGAAGAGATCCCTTATAGGTATAAGTTCGCCTTTGTAATAACATTTTTATTATTATGTCGAAAATTTTTATTTTGTACAATAAAGTGCTTTACTACTACTACTAAATGTCCGCCAAGTTTAAAAACTCAGTTCAGGATTTCAGTTCAGCAGAGAGTAACAAAAAATTACACGTGATTTATCCGATGACCCCACCAATGGTGATAATTGGTGATTTTTTCTTGATGCGGAATTGCGGCGCGCAAAGAAGATTTATTTGATTTGTTTCACAAAAACTTACATAGATGGCAGCACCAGCTCTCCCGCTACATCATATGGGATACGACTTGCTTACACGGATTGCTTGCCTTTAGAGTATGCTCAAAGGCGCCTGGCCTTGTAGGAGATTGCATATACAAGAGAAATTTGACCAGTGGTTGCTAAGACCGAGTGGCCGAGTGGGACAGGCATCAGCCGCGAAAACTGAGTACGTGGGCTCGACTCTCACTTCGGAAGTTGGTGAACTTAGTCTTGTTTGTTTGGTATATGTCACCTAATATTTAATAATTATGAAGATGTTACAAATAATAAAAAGCGTTTCATCTTAGTAAAGAACACTGCCAAATTTATTGACAAAAGTGACCGGGATAGCAATAATAAAGATCCTGATGATAATAAAAAGCATTGTAAATTGATACTTATTACCACTGATGTTAATGATGAACGTCAAAATGACAAAAAAAGTGACGACTATGAAAAATGTGAGAATAAAAATGATGGTAGGTAACAGTAAAAATCATTGCATATTGGCACTTAAGTACCTACTGGCGCCAGCGTTAATGATGAAAGTGACAATGTCGAAAAGTGTGACAAAATAAAATATTAATTTGTCGATAATGCTAGAAATAGTAATGATAAAGGTAGTGATATTAATGATACTGTTAGTAATAGTAATAACAATATAAAGTTGCTGTGACTGGGGACGGTCGGTACGGTAAGGAAGGATACCATCCTGGTTCTGGTATGGCCCGATATGCTCTTGGCCGGTTTTTTAACATCATCACCGTTAAGAGCAAGGTTAAGAGCTTCATCATAAATCTTCTGACTACGGTCAATGCAGTCAGATAACATATTATGAAGCTCTTCCGTAGTTCCACAGTTATTCAAACACTGTTCTACCTATCAAGTAGTTAGGTACAAAATATTTTTCCTATAGAGTTCTACTCTTGAGATTTTTTCCATTTATCTTTAAACTTTTGGCTCAAAAGTACGAGGAGGGTGACACTTTTGAACTATAACCATATTGTTAAATGAATCAGTGTGAAAACAATGAAAATGTTAGTGATAGTGATGGTGATGTTGGTAATAGTAAAAAACAATGAATTCTATGAACGTGACAATGACGACAACATTGACAGCGATGAAATATGTGACAATAATAATGCTAGTAATAGCAACGATAATGGTAGTGACAGTAATGATAATATTAGTAATAGTAAAAAGCGTTCTACCTTGGCACTTACCGGAGCCACTGGCGAAGAGGAAGTCCCTGTGGAGGGAAGACGTCTTCAGGTAGGGGTAAAAGAGATTGCTGGCCTGCTCCGGACTGCCGCGGTAACTGGAGACGGTACCCTACACTGAGCATGACCCGACATGCTCTTAGCCGGTTTTTTATTATTTGTAACATCATCATCACCGTCGTGTCGAGTGAGTTTCATCATAGTTATCTCATGACTGCGGTTGTCAATGCAGTCACATAACATTTCTGATGAAGGTCTAGGTAGTTCCACAGTTAAACAAAAACTGTTCAAGAAGCATTCCTTGAAAACGTGTCGTAAGCGACACTGTCTTTGCAATACTTTTGAAAAATTAAATTAGTAAGCTGAGTTACAGTATATTAATAACATATCTAGGCTTTAAGATTGACAGTGTATCCTGGCAGCTAGCATATTTTATTACTACCATAGTGACACGTAAGGGACAAAAAGTAGATGTTTTCATAGAATTTGGACATTAATGTCCATTGAATCCGACAAACGTGTCAATGACAAAAAGTGTAACGATAATGTTAGTGACAGTAATAATAACGTAAGATGAGTAAATAAAGTGAATAATAATGTTAGTAATAGTAAAAAGCGTTCTACCTTGGCACTTATGCTGGCCTGCTCCGGACTGCCGCAGTGACTGAGGGTACCCTACACAGCATGGCCCGATATGCTCTTGGCGGGTTTTTTAATTATTTGTAACATCATCATCGCTGTCATGTTAGTGAGTTTCATCATAGTTATCTCATGACTGCGGTTGTCAATGCAGTCACATAACATTTATGATGAAGGTCTAGGTAGTTCCACAGTTAAACAAAAACTGTTCAAGGAGCATTCCTTGAAAACGTGTCGTAAGCGACACTGTCTTTTCAATACTTTTGAAAAATTTAATTAGTAAGCTGAGTTACAGTATATTAATAACATATCTAGGCTTTAAGATTGACAGTGTATCCTGGCAGCTAGCATATTTTATTACTACCATAGTGACACGTAAGGGACAAAAAGTAGATGTTTTCATAGAATTTGGACATTAATGTCCATTGAATCCGACAAACGTGTCAATGACAAAAAGTGTAAAGATAATGTTAGTGACAGTAATAATAACGTAAGATGAGTAAATAAAGTGAATAATAATGTTAGTAATAGTAAAAAGCGTTCTACCTTGGCACTTACCGGAGCCACTGGCGAAGAGGAAGTCCCTGTGGAGGGACGTCTTCAGGTAGGGGTAAAACAGCTTGCTGGCCTCTCAGGATTGCCGCAGTGACTGAGGGTACCCTACACAGCATGGCCCGACATGCTTTTGGCTGTTTTTTTATTATTTGTAGCATCATCACTGTCAAAAGCTTTGAAGTAAATTTTCTGACTGCGGTCGATGCAGTCAAAATAATCAGATAATATATGATTATGCTCTTCCATAGTTCTGCAGTTATTCATAAACTGTTTATGCTATCAATTAAAAAAAATCCCAGAAAGTTTTTATAAACTTCTGCTTTTAAGATTTTTCTATAACTTTTAAACTTATGATTCAAAAGTTAGAAGACGGTGGGACTTTTAATCCATAAACATAATGGGGCATTCCATTGAAACGTGTCGTAAGCGACACAGTCTTTTCAATAGGTACTTTTGAGAAATTAAATTGGTAACCTGAGTTACGGTATATTAATACTATAGGTATATCTAGGCTTCAAGATTGGCAGTGTTTCTTAGCAGCTAGTACATTTTATTAGGGGTAGCTACCATAGTGACACGTGAGCGACAAAAAGTAGATGTTTTCATAGAATTTGGACATTAATGTCCATTGAATCCGACAAACGTGACAATGACAAAAAGTATGACGATAATGATAATGTTAGTGACAGTAATAATAATGTAAAATGAGTAAATAAAGTGAATAATAATGTTAGTAATAGTAAAAAGCGTTCTACCTTGGCACTTACCGGAGCCACTGGCGAAGAGGAAGTCCCTGTGGAGGGACGACGTCTTCAGGTAGGGGTAAAACAGCTTGCTGGCCTGCTCCGGACTGCCGCGGTGACTGAGGGTAACCTACACAGCATGGCTCGACATGCTCTTGGCGGGTTTTTTTTTATTATTTGTAACATCATCATCGCTGTCATGTGAGTGAGTTTCATCATAGTTATCTCATGACTGCGGTTGTCAATGCAGTCACATAACATTTATGATGAAGGTCTAGGTAGTTCCACAGTTAAACAAAAACTGTTCAAGGAGCATTCCTTGAAAACGTGTCGTTAGCGACACTGCCTTTTCAATACTTTTGAAAACTTAGATTAGTAAGCTGAGTTACAGTATATTAATAACTTAGCTAGGCTTTAATATTGACAGTGTATCCTGGCAGCTAGCATATTTTATTACTACCATAGTGACACGTAAGGGACAAAAAGTAGATGTTTTCATGGAATTCGGACAGTAATATCCATTGAATCCGATGAACGTGACAATGACAAAATGTATGACGATAATGATAATGTTAGTGACAGTAATAATACTTAGACTTTTTACATAATTTCGAAAGTAATGGTTCAAAAGTTAGAGGAGGGTGGGACTTTGGAACCATAACCATTGCCCCATTGGACATTCCATAGAAAAGTGTCGTAAGCGACACTGTCTTTTCAATACTTTGGAGAAATTAAATTACAAACCTGAGTTACGGTAGAATAATACTATATCTAGGCTACAAGATTGACAGTGTTCCTTAGCAGCTAGTACATTTTATTAGGGGTAGCTACCACAGTGGCACGTGAGCGACAAAAAGTAGATGTTTTCATAGAATTTGGACATTAATGTCCATTGCATCCGACAAACGTGACAATGACAAAAAGTGTGACGATAATGATAATGTTAGTGACAGTAATAATAACGTAAGATGAGTAAATAAAGTGAATAATAATGTTAGTAATAGTAAAAAGCGTTCTACCTTGGCACTTACCGGAGCCACTGGCGAAGAGGAAGTCCCTGTGGAGGGAGGACGTCTTCAGGTAGGGGTAAAACAGCTTGCTGGCCTGCTCCGGACTGCCGCAGTGACTGAGGGTACCCTACACAGCATGGCCCGACATGCTCCTGGCCGATTTTTTATTATTTGTAACATCATCACTGTCAAGAGCTTCATCATATAGCTTTCGTCTGTGGTTGTCAATGCAGTCAGATAACATTAGTTGTCGATCTTCCGTAGTTATTAAAAAAACTGTTTATCACGTCCGAAATATTACTAGTTTTTTTAATAAACTTTCACTTTTGATACTTTTTACATAATTTGGAAAGTAATTTGGCTCAAAAGTTAGAGGAGCGTCGGACTTTTGAACCATAACCATTGCCCCATTGGGCATTCCATAGAAACATGTCGTATGCAACACTGTCTTTTCAATATTTTTGAGAAATTAAATTACTAACCTGCGTTACGGTATAATAATACTATATCTAGGCAACAAGATTGACGGTGTTCTTTAGCGGCTAGTACATTTTATTAAGGGTAGCTACCATAGTGACACGTAAGCGACAAAAAGTAGACATTTTCATGGAATTTCCACATTAATGTCCATTGAATTCGACAAACGTGACAATGACAAAAAGTAGCGATAATGATAATGTTAGTGACAGTAATAATAATGTAAAATGAGTAAATAAAGTGAATAATAATGTTAGTAATAGTAAAAAGCGTTCTACCTTGGCACTTACCGGAGCCACTGGCGAAGAGGAAGTCCCTGTGGAGGGAGGACGTCTTCAGGTAGGGGTAAAACAGCTTGCTGGCCTGCTCCGGACTGCCGCAGTGACTGGGGACAATTTATTTATATCTTTAATTTTCTTGCTCAGTGAAAAAAAAAAGTGTCAAACTCATAATGTAAAGATCTTAGTGGGTCATACAGCGTTTGCGAAAACGGGCATCTTCCCTGAGGACATTGAGAAAATTAACAGTTCTGGGAGATACAAATTAGATTTTGTCCACATCATTCTTAAGAACCAGGGTCGCGAGTAGAGTTATAAAGCGCGACCCAGAAGCTACCTATCAGCTTGTATTCGTCTAACAAGAAAATTAGTGGTCTAGAGCACTTTACTTTGATATGTCCACAGGAAAGATCTGTAAACCTAACTCATACAAAAAAAATCTGTATGACCCAAGTATGGAAATAAAAATGATGGCAGAATAGGGAATCAATATTTTACATGACAATCGAGCATCGCAAATCCACTTTCAGCTTTGTTTAAACTATGAATGTAGGTTTGCTAATAATAGAGAAATACATATGTGCTCTGAATCTCAAGTTCTAATAAGTGTCTTTTAGTCCTCTAAAATGTTAAAATTACTAAGTCCGTATCAAAAGGGCCTATTTCTCCCTCATAGTAAGAGAAAGATATATTATGAGCTTTTATAAGTGTATATTTTATTATGATAGCTTAGTATTAAGTACTTTTTGTATAAATAAAGGGTTTGCAAATTTTACTTGAAAAACAGCTTGTGTATTATTGGATAAACTCACAAGGCCCCAACAGAACGGCTTAATTCTAAAACTTTAGCATCAAAAGTGTTTAATTCTGAAAGTGTATGGTAAATTAACTTAATAATTAGGTTTATAAAGCCATATATTTAGTGCCATAACATTTATATCAACTTACTTAAATACTATATCTAAAACACAGAAAGAATATCGAAATGAAAACCGTAGATTAACGTTTTTCTCAATTTCCCAAAAAAGTTCAAACTGGAAATATGCCCTTTTGAAAAGACTAATTATGGGAAAAAACCTTCTATTATCATAGAATGAAATATCGGGATAGAATGAGCGAATGCTCGTTTGGTCTAAATGAACCTTAACACTTATACAAAAACAACAGTCGAATTGAGAACCTCCTTCTTTTTTGAAGTCGGTTAAAATATTCGTGTACTGAAATATGTTAACGTCGAATTGCCGGTTCTTATAGCATAAATATAAGTAGAAACAGAAAAAAAATCTCGATTAGCTTTCTTCCGGGCAATCGAGTTCTAACTCTATTAACTGTAAAGTAAATTAAGTAAGTTGGTGCAGAAATTAAATGTATTTTTTCAACTCTGCAGGAAGAGATATTTTATTAGATTCACTGCTGCTACTTGTATTGTATTAACAATTTAACATAGGTACTTCATAACTTATTTTTCTTCAAATTCCTTTGAAAAAAATTTGGTGCTAAATTTATTATTATTTATTTATTTAAGCTTTATTGCACAAAATACAAAAAAAAAATGTACAAATGGCGGACTTAATGCCTAATGGCATTCTCTACCAGTCAACCATAAGGCCAAACAGAAAACGAATAAAAAGGTGCAAAAAGAGACAATAGCAATGTTATTGAAATCTAAAGCAAACTAATTATATCCATATATATAATAAAAAAATGTTGGCCGTCAATAGAAATTATGTGTACCTATGCATCTCTTTTTTGAGTCAATAACTGTAGGGTAAGAGGGAGACGGTAAGATTCTATCTGTCAGTAAAACCTTAGAAAAACTATTAAATGTAAGTAGGTACTTAAATATTTAAATTTCAAAAAAATAATTTTTGATTGAATTTTAATAAATAATCAGAAATTAGCAACAAGCCACATAGTCATAGTCATTTATTTTATAAAGCCAATTTACACGTCAACATTAATAAATAACCTAAAATATAATCACAAAATCCAGTCTAAACATATTCTACGATACAGTACAGTGTATCAATTAGATAAAATATTTTAAAATAAAAATAAAACCGCCTTCAAAAATTCGCCCGAACTAAAAAGTAAAAAAATAATTTTAGTTCCCACTTCTTAGGATTTCCTACCCAAACCTTTAAACCTTTTACCCTATTCATTGAAATAAAATATTATGGCTAGGTATCCTACAGATTTCTTAGAAGTCGGTGCCATATTAGATAGAGCTTTGTAACTTACTGTCACTCCGATTATGTTTTTATCAACAGAATGGTCTACCTCAGTAATTTTGATGAAAGCATAACCGGAGTGACAGTAAGTTACAAAGCTCTATCAAATACAGTCATATAGGTACTCGCGAAGTAAATATATTTGGCTTGGCACCGACTTCTAAGAAATCTGTAGGATACCTAGCCATAATATTTTATTTCAATGAATAGGGTAAAAGGTTTAAAGGTTTGGGTAGGAAATCCTAAGAAGTGGGAACTAAAATTATTTTTTTACTTTTTAGTTCGGGCGAATTTTTGAAGGCGGTTTTATTTTTATTTTAAAATATTTTATTTTTTGCTTTTTTGTGGTGTAAAATCGTTATTTAGTATGCTCTAAATACTTATAATTAGAATGTACTGCACTGTAATAGGCCAGAATATTATTTAAAGAATCACTAACCGCTAACCAACATGTCATAACTACTAAGCAAACACTTGAATAGATCTCGAAAATGTATGACAGTTGTTATATTCAAAGAATTATCCTCCAACTCCTAATCGTTAAGGAGTTATAACTTTCGTCATCAGCTCACCAACATGAAACTATGACCACCTAAAGGCAAATACTCAAATAGCTTCCAAAATACATGAACTATGTTATATTTAAAGAATTATCCCCCAACTCCTAATCTCTAAGGAGTCGTACCTTCCATCATCAGCTCACCGACATGAAAGGATGACCACCTAAAGGCAAATACTCAAATAGCTTCCAAAATACACGAAATATGTTATATTTAAAGAATTGTCCCCCAACTCCTAATCTCTAAGGAGTTGTACCTTTCATCATCAGCCCACCAACATAAAAGGATGACCACCTAAAGGCAAATACTCAAATAGCTTCCAAAATACACGAAATATGTTATTCTTAAAGAATTATCCCACAACTCC
>JALPQI010018720.1:0-12812 GCA_025490895.1 Thaumatotibia leucotreta
AAAAACTCCCGAGAACTTGTTAGCAGCGGAGCATTGATTTGAAAACTTCAAGTGTCGCGTACAACGTCTTATATATTTCGAGGTCATTTCTGTACACAGTACACACCTGCCCGGCTTTGTGTATTCCTGCCTCGAGCGAGCTTTCGTCTTAAGTGCTAGAGTAACCGAGACCTCAGTTTATGCAGAGTTCTTACGGATATCGAGGCTACGTACTCTGCCTCGGCAGAGGCGAAAGCTCGCTCGCGTTTTGACAATCCAGGTCCTGTTCACGCATGCGTAGAGCAATGTAGACACAACAATAGCTGTACGATTCTAGAGGCGTACTATCAAGTACTACAGACTCGCCCACGTAGCTCCACTCCCCCCACGGGTGGCACGCTGTTGCCACGCACCCCACTTGGGGGGTTTTGTCACTACTTAAAAGCCGGCAACATATAAGAATCCGTTTTGTATTTTTTTCTTACATATTCTTGGGCGATAGGGTTGTAGGTACTGCTCCCAAAGGTGACTTAAAGGGGATAATGGGCAATGAATTGACATGGGTCCATTTTAAACGACCCTCTTATCCATTAATGGAGGCCTGAGTTGTGTACAATACATAATAATATATTATCATGGTACATAATAGGCGATTGTAAAAATTATACACGAGAAATGCCAAATACCAGCAAAAACTGCTCTAATGAGAAAGAGTGTGTATTATTTGTGTAGATTAATTTATAACCATGTACCAATACATTTGAAGCGTCAGTGCTTATCGGAGTTAAAAAGTAATTTAATGAAATTATTAATTGAAAAATGTTATTATTCAATTGCAGATTATATGAATGATGTTTTAGATTGACATGTACACAAAATTATTATTATCCTTTTTCTTGACATTCTTGATATTAAATTAATTATATTTTCTTTTATTTTGAAGAGAAAAGAATAAGATTTGTATATAGGAAAGCAATCCTTTCTTTGTTATGCGAGCATGATAGAATATAAGCAATTCTTCAATAATTAAGCTCATTGTTTTTTGTACGCCATTTTGGCAAAATATAGCGAACTTATACTTATAATAATGACCAACTGTTACCATACATGTACCTATATTTACAAATAAACACTTACTTACTTACTTACTTACTTAGAATGACTACTACTTATTTACGTTGTTTTTGTCACTCCCATAGAACTAAGATGACAAAGAATGATCGACAACGATTAAAAGCGTAACCAAAAAGGAAACGCAAGTGTGTGTGTAAATAGGAATAGGGTTATAAATAAAATAAATAAATAATAAATATCTTGGGACATCTTACACAAATCAACCTAGTCCCACGGTAAGCTCAATTAAGGCTTGTGTTGTGGGTACCAGGCGACGATATATATAATAGATAGATACGTATAGATACTTAGATACATACACAGCCATGACCAAGGAACAAACATTTGTTATAAATAAATACACAAAGAATGCCCTCGCCGGGATTCGAACCCGGAACCTCCAGCTTCGTAGGCAGGGTCACTACCAACTAGGCTACAGAGGCTGACCTGCTGGGTTGCCTATTATAACAGAGCAATTATCTATCGATTTTTGACTGTTTTATCGACAACATAGTATTTTAATTCATCGTTTTTTTGCCATAAGTTTCATAGTACAATGTGAATTGAGGGTGTCAAATTACAAATTGCAAACGTGTGTGAAATTATTATCTGGTGTATCCCTCAAATTTAACAGAAATAATAAAAATCGTATATTATCAAAAAAATCTCACAAAACAAAGTAACGTCCTTCAAGTTTGTTAAATACACATTCGTATTTAAAATTTGGGACTATGACGGCATTGTAATGTAATAGACTGATTAGGTATGTTTATCGAACGAATATCGATATTGGTAGTTCAACATTTAGTCAAGCTCTAGCGTAGCGTGACAATTTATATTTTTACACAAAATATCCTTTAACATTATCTTTTTTCATAAATTATTAGCGCACAGTGATAGGACAACTAACAATTAATGCCAGAATGTGATAATTTACACGATTTAACCTACTAAATCGACAAAATATCGTTTGAAAACAATCGACCGGCAAATCATATTTACCTGTGAAACGAGTGTTTGCCGTCATTTCTTCGGTGGGTAACAGGGCAATCCTTTACACTACACGATACCAAATCGGTTTAATTATTTGTGTAAATTTACTTCTTACTAGAATTTAATATAAAATCACTTTTAAATAACAGTCTCCGTCGAGACGGCTGATACGGCTGATATGTCACTTCAAAAGTGGGTACGCTTTTGGTATTGTTTTCTATCTCTTTTGCACTCGTGTAATAGTCATATGACTGGTGGCTTCCCTTTCACACGCTTCCTTTCTCTATTAAGCGCTAGCGCGGATTCTAACTTTATGGTCACTCCATGTATTAGCTGTTTACAAAAATTTTACTAGTAAGGTGCAGTTGGGTAATTTCAAAAGTTGTCTAATTTCAATAATCACCGTTTTTTCCATCATATTAAGATTCCTCTTCCGAAATTATCCGAGCATTTCTGACGTTCGGCAATACCCGACTGCACCTTACTGTATATGTCGGCGGCCGATCGTAAAATCCGCCAGAACACGAAATTCCTAGGCACATCGTGATACGCCGCCAATTCATGTTTTGGCGTAGTAACATCCGCCATATCGTTCAAAGCTCATCGTTTAACGATTTGCCCAGTGACGTTTAAGCAGATCATGAAATTCCTAGGCATATCATAAAAAGCCGCCATTTCATGATTCGCCAAGTAAAACCCGCCAATGGCGTTTAAGCAAATCATGAAATTCCTAGGCATATCAATGATACGCCGCCATATCGTTAAATACTCACCGTTATACTTAAGTAGGGTGACCAAAATTTAAATAAAAAAAATGCAGAAAATATAAGACGTAGGTACAATATTTAATTAAATACTATGTATTTAACAAATAAAATTAAACGAGACTTTTATTGTAACCTACTTAGAACAAATATTAAATTACCTAATTGAGAAGGTTCAATGAAATAACACTTATAATAATAGTGGGAACAAATATTTAGTCTTAATGTTTCAATCCGTTAGTTTAGTTCTCAATAATCTATAAATGGCACATACAATCACAGCCATGTCATAGGTAACATGTCTATTATAAACAACATTTTTCATAAGTCGGCCATTCTACTTCTGTTGCGACTATACGTACTGTAGGATCATTAATTGACTTCTTTTTGAATATCAAAAAATCTCTGTCTTCAGTTTCCATTACATCGTACTTTGACTTCCAGTAATATTCCACGGATCCTTGTTGCATGGACACCCTACCTTTCTTGATGATTTCTAACTATAACCTAAAACAACAAGAATTTTATTGTCACACATGTTTGGCTCTTACATAAATACATTAAAGTGTTATAAAACTAATATACGACTACACATAAGCGTCTTCAAAAACAAATACTAGTAAATACATACTACGCAATAAATTGCGCGATTTTCGTGAGAGAACTAACTGACTGATGAAATAACTTAATATGTAGGTACCATAATAAATGACGAACACAAACGTATAAACACATGAAATTACTATATTTATTATACTTATCTATTGAGAGTTTCGGTTTCGGTATCTCGGGTGCACAGTCACTGATACAAACACCAGAGAGGAGGAGATTGCAATACGCATCCAGAACGCTCTACGATGCAGCGCTGCCCTCCACAAAGTTTTGGTGTCCAGGCTTCTCAGTCAAAGTACGAAGGTAAGAATCTATAAAACCTTCATTAGGCCCATTCTTATGTATGGCTGTGAAACCTGGACACTAACACTGAAAGAGGAAAACCAACTCCTGGTAGCGGAAAGAAAAGTGCTTAGAAAGATCCTGGGACCTGTTAGAAGGGAAGATGGCACCTGGAGGATCCGGAAGAATGCCGAAATCGAGGAGTTGGTGGCCGAACCTAATATATTGGGCGAAACTAAATCTTACAGACTTCGTTGGCTCGGTCACTTACTCAGAATGGGAGAGGATCGGGCAGTCAGAAAAGTCTACTTCGGGAGACCAACCAGGCGTCGACCGGTAGGCCGTCCCAGGTACCGCTGGTGCGACGTAGTTGAGGTAGACCTGCATCAACTCCACGCTGATTCATGGCGGGAAATCGCGCTGGATCGGGACAAGTGGCGTGCTCTCGTTTCGGAGGCCAAGATCCTCTTTGGGTCACTGAGCCAAGCCAGTAGTAGTAGTAGTAGTATCTATTGAGAAATAACAACTACTTAGTGAATATTTTATTTACCTACAATAAACTAACCTCCAAAACACGGGCAGACGTCCATGGTTTTTTGACATTATGCACAGAATCCTTGTGACTCACATAAAACGAATGAAGCTTATGTTCATAAGCTTATTTTGCACATCTATTTTCAATAGGAACATTATTTTCACTTATAAAATCACTTCATTCTGGCGCCGACATCTTCACTGCGTAAATAAACACGACCGCCATATTGCATACGCAGCGCCACCGTGGCCAAGAAAGAAACAATTTTACGAAGTGCCCGCTATGTAGCTAGGAATATCGACGAACGCATTCCTTTAATCGATCTGCCGTATTGTTTATCAGCCACATCGTGATGTGCCTGGACAACTTTTAGGCAAATCATGATTCGGCGGCGTATCACGATCTGCCTAGGAATTTCGTGTTCTGGCTAATTTTACGATCGGCCGCCGACATATATATTATTATTTGAATAACAAAATAACAAAACGAGTAGACCAAAAACGAACAATAAAAATGAATAAATAAATATAGATACCTGTTTTTTATCAATATACCGCCAGTAAAGTATAATAGCTACGAGAAAAAGTCTTCGGATCATAAATTAAATTACTGGTTCATTTTATTAGAAGCAGAGAAGCTGCAGCGAAAATAAAAGCTAGGAACTTTGCAGTCAACCACCGCCGAAGGCACGTTATGTTGAAGTCATAAACAAAAGAGTTAGGTACTTACACAATACGAGTACGAGTAGGTATGCTTTTATGTTTAACGGACATAAAAATAAAGGGACCTTAATTCGTTGAGACATTTCATATACTTAATGGGTTCGAGACAAGATAAACGTATGATACCTACTTCGAAAACATGTAGTGCATTTATATTTTTTTAAAGAAAACAATGAATTCCGTAGCTATAATAATTGCAGTTTATTTTATACATAGAAACAGAACCAATTAAAGTATTTACGAATGTTAGTGGTATATTTTTGTCCAATTTAATTATACATTAGAAACCTGATTATTCAATATTTGGGTGCGTGGAAGTTTAATATGAATGAAAAATGTTTGTACATAAATATTTTATTTAAAGTAGTATTTCTTTACAAGTAAATTGAGAAATTAAATGATTACATTTTTCATTAATTATCGTAATAATAATCACACGTGAATAGGAGGTGCAGGCATGTATTGCTTGCCCTTAGAGAATGGTCAAAGGCGTATATACCCGAGAAAATTGACTGGTGGTTGCTAGGACCGAGTGGCCGAGGGGTGCAGGCATCAGCCGCGAAAGCTGAGCACGTGGGTTCGTTCCTCACATCGGACGTTGATGATCTTGGTCGTTTTTTCTTTGGTATATGGCATCCAATATTTATAGGAAAAAATATATCATAATTTGAATAACATAAACTTTTCCGACTTGTTTCGCAATCCTCGGAAAAATTATATATCCGTCAGATAAAAACATCACTATCCTTATACCCCGGTACATAAAAGAAAAGGACAGCTGATACTTATCCTCACTCAGTGATAGTGAAACAGGCCCTTAATGTCATTAACAAGTTGGAAAAGCCAAAAGAAAAAAGTGAAATTTTCAGGCCATAAATTTTCAACCATAATTTATGATTCCGCTTAACTTGTTGCTAAGAGAAATACGAATATTCTGAAATCGCTTAACTTGAGACCGTTTTGAGAGATATAAAAGTAGGCAAAAAATATTTACTTGGTTTTAGATTGAATAAAATCCGGACGAGAGCATGTCGGGCTATGCTCAGTGTAGGGTTCCGTAGTTATCCATAACTTGCTGGGCTGATTACGTTCGAAATAGTTTTTTGGAGGAGTTCTACGAAAATATTGAGTTTAGAATTTTTTTTTTTTTTTGAGACCCTTATTTTTTTTAAAAGACCACTTTATTACTAAGCGATGTAACCGAAAACCATTTTCTTTCTACAGTTTATTCGACCACTTTGTCGGTGTGATTACTTTGTATACCTATAGGTACCTATACAAAGTGGTCGGTCGAGTGGTGGTAAATTTGTAGTTTGGTATACCAAATTGCAAATTTATAGAACAAATGTCCACTGAGCTATGCTGCGGACAGACAGACGGACATGGCGAAACTATAAGGGTGCTTAGTTTACTACGGAACCCTAAACACGAAGACACGTTAGAAGTGTTAAAAATTATTGGCAAAATTTCATATAGTTTGATTCTGATATCAAAATACACAAAATTAATTCTATGGGAAATAATCTTTCGTCAAAATGCTCCATACGAAACGCTAATTTTATAGGTACATAATATTATGATAAGTATATTATTGAACTTATATCGCACACTGTCGCAGAGTACGTAGATTACGATTACCTAGCAACTGCAAACGTAGATTGGCAAGTTTAGTGTTAATTATCTATAGGTATGAACGGAGTAATCTCTTCAAAAATGATGAGTTAGTTATTAAACAGATATTCCCTAAAATTATTTAAATTGCCACAAAACCCAAGGGCAATTAAAATGTTAACGTAAATTTTATAGGTAGCATTTACACTGACGACCTGGCTGGCTCCCGAAGTAATCCGGAGATAAGCGCGGTGGAGGGTGTGACGCGCCACCACTAGTGATGTGCTACCGAAATAATTATGCTCAATACTCAACACTCAATCTTTATTCCATTTATCATCATACATCACATCATCAGCCTATGCTAGTCCACTGCTGGACGTAGGTCTCTCCTATTAACTATGCGTATAGACGCATTAGGAGGTAAATGCCCATAATCGCCACGCTGGGCAAGCGGATTGGCGATCGCAGTAATGTGTCAACTATGATGACGCTGCTGCCCATCATCAATCTTGTAGAATGGTCAGTGACACTTTAATCCCTTAGTCGACTCTTACGACACCCGCAGGAGGAGTTGGGGTGGTGACAAATGTATTTTTACTGCCGTCACCACACGGCAAATTCCATTTATACATGATGTAATCTAAATAATACTCATTAACAGGGGTTAGTATAGGATATAATAAGTAGTTAGGTTTAGATGACTTTTGCTTAAAATTAGAGCAACAAAATTATCCGGACGAAATAATTAGGCGCACATTGTATAGCAACACACTAAAATAAAACGCTCTTTGACGGCTAATCTCAAAAGCTGATGATTGATGATATAACTGCTCCGAAAATCTTTAAAAGAATCTGTGGGACCCCATAATTAAGAGTAACATAAAAAAAACTAGTAATTCAAGATAACACTAATGAATGCCATGCCTGTTTTAACTTATAGCCCGTATTAGATTTATACACGGTATAATGTGGTTGACAAGGAGTTACAGAGTAATTTGCAGATACATTATAACCCTGTTGGGCACATAATTTTTTGTTGAGAGACTGAGGCTTATAATTATGAACTAACAGTATATCTACCTACAACATAACTTAAGTGTCTACTTATTAAAAATTTGAATGATTTTATTATACATAATATTTTGTTTTCTATTAATGACATTTGTATTAGTTCGTTTTGTGCTAATATGCTTAAATAATAATGATTTCATGTTATTGTTGCATATTTTGTTATTTTACCATTAAGTCAATTTTGTTTTCTAAAAAGTTAAAACTGGTACTCTTTAGAACCCAAGGACCGAAGGTCCGAGTTGTAAACTCACACTCTCGGCCTATCAACCCAAGGCCCTCCATCTAAATCCATACTCTCGGTTTATCCGTCAAAATTCTCGTAGCCTGTGAATTCATAGGAACATTTTTCTATACGAAATTCTACGAAATTCGATCGTTACACAAAACGTGATTCGTTGATTTGGTAGAGCGGGGGATGGATTAGCGAATGCTCATTTGGTCTGAATGCACTTTTATACCTATACTCGGAAATTTTACGAACGGCACAACACTAGCCGACCACTCATGATATATGAGAATTCTGTAGCAAAGTGCCGCTGCGCGGTGGAGATTGCATAACCCGCGGTGCACTCGTGGAATATCATAAGGTAATTGCGGCTTTATGATGTTATGATGTTCTTTTACGCTGTTTTATAGAAGCAGGCTGTTTAACCTTTTCAACGGCAATGACTGATAGATCGACACCGCGGGTTCAACGCTTATTAAGACCTTTGGCCTGTTTATCAAAAGCTTGTAACTACTTGTAATACAAGTGGAAGTCTCTTTTTATCGTTCTAATTAGATAAGGACTTCCGTTTGTGTTATAAGTTACAAGCTTTTGGTAAACAGGCCAAAGATCTTAATAAGCGTTCAACCCGCGAAGCGATAAACAGCCCCCTTCATCATCATCATCATTTCAGCCAAAGTACGTCCACAGCTGGACATAGGCCTCTCCCAAAGATCTCCAATATGACCGGTTTTGCGCTGCTTGCCTCCAGCGGGTTCCCGCGACCTTGGCTAGGTCGTCGGACCATCTTGTGGGAGGTCTGCCCACTCTGCATCTTCCGGTACGTGGTCGCCAGTCCAGCAGTTTCTGGCCCCATCGGTCATCTGATCTTCTGGCGATGTGCGCAGCCCACTGCCACTTAAGTCTGGCAATTCTGAGAACAATGTCGGTGACTTTGGTCCTATTGCGGATCTCCTCGTTTTTGATTCGATCACGCAAGGAAACTCCGATCATTGCTCTCTCCGTTGCCCTTTAAGTGACTTTGAGCTTTTTGATCAGGCCCATAGTGAGCGCCCACGTCTCCGTACCGTAAGTCATCACTGGCAACACACACTGGTCAATAACTTTTGTCTTAAGACCCTGCGGTAAATTCGATGAGAAGATTTTTTGCAACTATTCGACGATTTACCTCTTTCTCAAAGTTGGACCTACAGGCCTTTTGCCTTAAATATTGAATGCTTAAAACAAGTAACAAATTTGGGTTAATGAAAATTGATGATTAATGACTATCCGATTCGTCACAAGCCGGAAGTGCTTTCAATACATAAATTAAAAAGAAATCATAATACATTTGATATAAGTGACGGCCTCCGTAGCCCAGTCGGTAGTGACCCTGCCTACGAATATGGAGGCTCCGGGTTCGAATCACTTTGAGGGCATTTTATTGTGGGCTTATCACAATATTTGTTTGTTCATCATCGTTGTTGACAACTTATTTCAAAAGCAGATGACATAACTGCTCCGAAAATCTTTGGAAAAATCTGTGGGGTCAAAATTAAGTGTAACTTAAAAAATCTCGTAATTCATGATAACACTAATTAATGCCATGCCTGTTTTAATTGACTGTTGGCCGTGTGGTGACGGCGGTTAGAATACATTCGTCACCACCCCAACTCCTCCTGTGGGTGTCGTAAGAGTCGACTAAGGGATTGAAGTATCACTGACCATTATTTGATAAAAGATTGATGATGGGCAGCAGCGTCATCATAGTAGACAGATTACTGCGATCGCCAATCCGCTTGCCCAGCGTGGCGATTATGAGCATTTACCTCCTAATGCGTTTATACGCATAGTTAATAGGCCTACGTCCTGAAGTGGACTATCATAGGCTGATGCATGCATCATTATTTTCTATGTATTTAATTATTTATATGTATTATATATCTATCATATCGTCGCTTAGTCCTTAGCCCACAGCCTTAACTGTGGGAGTAAGTCGATTTGAGTAAAATTGCGCTAGGATATTTATTTATTCATTTATAAGTCCGCTCGATTGGTGGACGATCTTCGGAAGAGTGCGGGTCACTTTTGGATGAGGTTAGCTCAGGACCGGGACCAGTGGCGTACAAGAGAGGCCTATGCTCAGCAGTAGATGGCTAACGGCTGAAAATTAGTGATGATGATGATTTATAAGTTACTTAAATAAAATTTGATTGTGTTAGCCTGTTTCATGCTGGTTATATAAACAAAATTATATGCTAAGTTTGTGTTAGCCTAAAAACCGTAATGATATTTTTTTATTCTCATTTTGAACGTCCTTAGGCGTATTAAACTTGTATGTTGTTGCGTAATTTGTAGGTACAAAGGTATACTAAGTAATGTGAGGCGAATAATATGACTATCCCATTCCTTAGTATAGCGCCGTCCCTACAACTTACGTAAGAACTTATAGGTGTAATCCTAATTTTACATCGTCATCGTTACCTCACATCGTCAATATTGTATAGATAATATGTCATACAATGTTCAAATAAATCAACAATTCCGTTTGCATAAACGAACCAATCTATCACCTCACGATAAGTGTGTAACGAAAAAACCCAAACGATAATCTAATTCAATTAGTTTATCCCAACTCCACCCCCTAATAAATAAAGGAAGCGGTAAGGCACGAAACAAAGCAAAATTACGAGCTCTACTCGTAAAATAAATCGGCCGATTATTATCCCAAGCTCGTACATAGGTGGATCAATACATGCTATATAAACCCTTACGCTTACGTAATACAGGGTGGAATTCTATGCAACTATATCAGTAGATTTGTTGTTGAGGTAGTAAGTTATTGGAGGTGTTCCATTTTGTTATCTCTTTAAACAGTAACAAGCGTGGTTGGTTTGTTGGTCCGATTAGGGTGATGACGTGTCAAACAGTTCGTTAGAGACGTGAAAGTTAACTTGTTTTTTAAAACCCAAGGAGTTATAGTAGCATTTTGAGTGTATAGACTCACTTATTAGAATAAAGATATTTGCTTTGATAAGTGAGTAAAAATATTGCAGGAAATAAAGCTATATTAACATGAATAACATAATTTTTATTTTATGAAATAAGTGCCGAATCATCCAGGATACCTACAGGTCAACGAAAATAATATATGTGCTGTGTATTTTTACCTGTGTTTTGTGTAAATAAAGAATTTATATGCATACATACATATTATTATATGTATACAATATGTATATGTATACAGTGTGTGTCCATGACCCGGGCTTTTACGAAAATGGGTAATAAGACGCATTACTAGCAATCATTTTCAAGTATTAACATTTGACAAATAATTAAATTGACCGTACAATTGATTTTATTTCCTCCAAACGATCAATGTAACGCGTGTACTGCTTAGTTGTCAAACGTTGTGAGTGGCTGCGATCTGTCATTGTCAAGTGCAAATTAACGATCCATTTTGAAGTACATTGCTTCTCAATAAACTTTTCTTAGAAAGTAAATTACTTTTAAAATTAGAATTTTGAATCGAATAATGTTCACGGTTTGGCTAGAAATCTACATCGCATTCCTCGATTTCGATAAAAGCCAGTATCGTAGACACACACTGTATAGGGTAGCCAAAAGTAAGAGCATTCCCGCTGCCAGTGAGGTTTTGAAATGCAGAATAAGGAAATGAAAAGGTGTTTCAGAAGTAGTAGTCCTATGTAGTTAAGTACAATACCTAATAGAACCTACTTGTTGTTACGTAATTATTTCACGATAATCATTTCGCCACCACCGTAAATTCTTAGAACTTAGTTTGAAGTGGTGCGTGTTCGATATAATCACCAAATAAAAAAAACCCATTTCAAATAATTTCTCGAAGATCCTAACATCAGATCCCAACTGGGTGCCATTTCGGAATTATACAAAAAAAAATCTGTCGAATTGAGAACCTTCTCCTTTTTTGAAGTTAGTCTAACATTTGGTGCTGCCAACCTAAAACACTGTGCCTTGTACTTACGTGTATTTGTAGTGCTAGTAGCACTGTGCTACGACGTAGCGGGTCTATGTCCGCATGTAGCAAAAATACGCTAAGCATGTTAGGCGTGAGTAAATATAATTCAGGCAAGTGATGGTTACCGACAAAGTGAGTTAGCAGAGTCCTTACTATGAGTTGGCGGCGTGAGCCAACTCTGTTTCTCACATCACAGTTCACACAACACATATACAGCCTATATCAGTCCACTGCTGGACGAAACCCTCTCCTAATACCTATGCGTATGAACGCATTAGAAGGTAAATGCCCATAATCGCTAGACAAGCGGGTTGGCAATCGCAGTAGTGTGTTCACTGCAATGACGCTGTCATCAATCTTCGATAAGTTAATGGTCAGTGACACTTCAATCCCTTAGTCGAGCTTATGACACCCACGGGAAGAGTTGGGTTCTGTCTCTCGCTTACACTAATATGCGAGCACGAACGGGATAAACAGAAAAATTAACGATTTTCTTAGCATTAAAAAGTATACACTTTTAAATGTGTTTACTTATAAACAAATAAAATAAATATCTTGGGACGTCTGACACAAATCGACTTGGTTCCACGGTAAGCTCAATTAAAGGCTTGTGATGTAGGTACCAAGCGACTATAAGAAAATTATGTATTTCATTCGTCGATCAATATTTAGTCGCTGAAGTAATCGACAGTTAATCATTCGTGACTAAATTAATCGAAACTCTAACAATTAATGTAAATCAATCGGCAGTTTCAATCGTTAGTCGCGATTAAGAAGGTTAATCTTAATTTTGATTGGCAGAACATTATATTTTGCGCATCACTGATAGTAACGACACTCTTGTCTATAGCAGCTTATCGTTGTTATACTTATAATGAAACTCGTATTTGCAACACTCAGTTGATAAGAAAATCACCCGTAT
>JALPQI010018721.1:0-27085 GCA_025490895.1 Thaumatotibia leucotreta
TGGTAGCGTCTGATAGGTTAGCCTAGGGTCGCAGACCACATCCTGCTTGATGATAGTTCGTACATGATGAAGTAACACTATCACATGTACACCTAGACGTGAGTTCTTTTAAGAATTCATATGAACGTAGACTAGGGATATGGAAAATCTTCCATTGTTCTATTTTATTATATTAATTTCGTACTTAAGAGTTCAATCGTTGTAAAAATATGTTTAAATTCCTTTGAAACTCTGGTAGAAAAGCAAAGGAATGGACTATCACAAGTTAGCCGCGACAAGAAATAGCTGGTAGTGGATTAGGAAAAAAAAAACAATAATTATTTATTATTGTTTTTTTTTTAACCTTATATACTAAACATTTATATTTTAAATTCTCATGTTTGCCTATCTCTCTCCGCAGGTGGTGCTCCTATACTATTAGTGAATTACATTATAAATTTATACTTTAAGTTACTAATTGTTTTCCTATTTGATTAATTATGTTTTGCTATGCCATCCAAAATGTTTATCATAATGTGACTGTTTGAATTATTATTAATCTTCTTTTAATTTGCGAATATACTTCCTTATTCTTTAGTCTAGGCATTATTATTTATCTCCACAAGCTCCACATATTCTGTTATTGTCAAAGACTCTAGGTTACTATGAAACAATGTTAGGGTCCACCATCAATCTCTAGACGATCACACTTCATCAAGGCCAAAATCTTTAAAGCAGGAGAGTCGACTAAGTAGTTTAGTAATAATTTTACATAGGGTTTTGAAATAGCTCAGGCGTTTCGTTACAGAACCTGACGGCAACAACGACAAACGATTAAACAAGGTACCATCATAAGCCTGCAGGATGCTTAGCCAAGTTGCCAATCGCTAGCGCTTGGTAGCGTATCGTAGTTTTCCCTCTCTGTCACTCCGTCATATTAGTGCGACATAGACTTAGCTGCCTTTCGCTTACGATTGACGATTAAGCGCTAGCGATTGGCAACTTGGCTAAGCATCCAGGAAGTCTCTGTTTCATCGCCTGATCTGGCGTAGGATTCGGCAAACTCCCACGGAACCGCCGAAACACTACGCCCTTCGGCCAGAAGTCGGCGCTTGCGATGGTGTCCTCCAGCGACCGGGACACATGCACCACAAACGAGCTGAAGTGCACGTAGTGTTTAAGTATCTAATCCTAATCTATGTAAATCTATGTCACTTTAAGTTGCATTATTTTGTATCCAAATATGTATTAGGTTCACAGTCAATAAAGATTTTTTATTTATCGAAGGCCTATATCCCGAATTTTGTCTATGTTGTATGTAACCACTTGCCACTCTTTGTTGTAAGAATCTCATCCCGCTATCTCCTTTTTGACCTGTCTCTGCAGCGGAAACTTTGTGGGGTCCAATCGGATGTTGTCTTTGCCCACCTTTCTGAATACATTCTGCAGACATGTCCTTGTCCTGCCTATTCCCACTTACCTAAGTTTTGCAGCCGTCCGTTCCACATCCGTGATACCAGTTTTGCTGTAATATTTCGGTGCTTCTGATGCGATCAGTCCTACGAACACCCAAGATACTAAGCCCCGTTGCTCTTTGGCAAAATTCTCTTTGAAAAAAAAAACGATCACTATGCCTGTTTATTTCATTAATACATTCTGGAGTCATTTCTGCGTAAACATTCATAGTTCAATATCCTCCTGAGTCCCAAGTGCCTTCTAAAGGAACAAAATGCCGTTCATCATTAAGTCCTGGGTAATAAAATTTAAAGGTCGTTCAATCACAATGTAAACATTAATTCCATGACGTCAGGACTTAACAATGGTCGCCATTTTTTGTTCTTTAAAACGCCACCTCGGTCTTTCTGACTAAAATATTTTAAAAGGCCCGGGCCTTAGGAGGTTAGCATAACCACATTTGTCTCATGACAGTCAAAATGTAAATTAGCCAGCAGGTTGGCTATTTTATTATTATGGACATCAACAAATTTTCTTCTTGTGGGCGATACAGCTAAAAAAGGCAAAGTGTCAAATCAGAAAGGGATTGTGGTTGAATGGCCCCGACACCAGCCGCCCCCTTTTGTAGTTTGCTGCGGCCCTACCGTGAAAAAATTGTCTCTCTCACTCTAATGACGCCTTCGTTTGAGTGACAGAGAAAAATCCTCGAAATTTACGAATTTCGATTTTCAAATTCTCTTTTCTGATGTTGTACAATAATAGTTTGTTTTTGTTCATTGTTTATGTTATAAATAAAACCAATGAAGTACACGTAGTCTATTTTTCTGTCTGTAATTAAATTTAGTAAAATCCATTTAATGCATTAATAGGTTACGGTAGCTACTTACCATCATTTTATGCTTGTTTATCTCCGCCGTGATAAAAAGATACTTAATATTCCACTTCTATGTTTACAAATTGTGTTTTCTTACGTTGACGTACATTTCATGCAGGAAGGCTTAGGAATTTCATGCCAAGGGACCAGTAGGGTTTGCAGCGTGTCGTGTACAATACTCGTAGTGGCGGCGTAGGAAATGTACTCGTAGGCGGACCGCGCCTGTGATTCCTTGAATTTTGTACGCGAAGTGTAACAGAGCGTCCCACGCCTATGCTATCTACATTGAGGGAAAGAATCTGAAACACCTATCATAGCATATTTTGCTCAAAAATCGGCAGTAGTAAACAGTAGTAAATCAGCATTCCAAAATTGTGCATAGGGTAATATCACCAATAGATGAACAGTTAAGCAACTTTCACAACTTTAAATATTTTTTTCTATATGATGTAACTCATATTCATCAATTTTTATTTTTTTATATGATTCCGCATTTAATTGAGTTTAGAATAAGTTATTTTGATGCCTCGTATTGAACTTCAGTAATTAAAAAAAAAATTATATTAAAAAAACCGGCCAAGTGCGAGTCGGACTCGCGCGCAAAGGGTTCCGTACCATTATCAATTTATTATTAAAAAAATACAGTTATATCAACCTACCTCAAAAACTATAGGAGATAATTTAATCAAACCAAAAATCGTTGATAGAGTGTATTAATGTGCATAACATATATTTTTTTCAGAATTTTATATCGCGTAGTTTAAAAAATAGAGGGGGGGACACATTTTTCAGACTTTGAGCGCTGATATCTCGAAAACGATTTGCTTAAATAAAAATGTGATGTATAAACCTTCATATCATTTTCAAAGACCTTTCTATTAATACCCCACACGCTTATGTAAAACTAAAAAAAAAATTCTATCCCTCAGTTACATGTATGGAGGGCCCCCACCCCAATGGTTTTCTTTACAATTTAGTATCATAATCCTATAGCGGTTCATACAACACATATTCTCACCAAATTTCGTTACTGTAGCATTTATAGTTTCCGAGTAAATCGGCTGTGACAGACGGACAGACGGACATGACGAATCTATAAGGGTTCCGTTTTTGCCATTTTGGCTACGGAACCCTAAAAAGGAGTCAAATTCCCCAGTAGTTGAACAAAGTGCCCTATCTCTGAACAATTTGACCTCAATAGATGAACCAGCATAATTGCAATATGGCGAGACCAATATATGAACGGCAAGACCCCAATAGATGAATAGAGCAAAGTAAAAACGTTAGTTTTTTCGATAAATTAATTGTATTTGACCTTATTTAATGAAACATAAACACAGTGTGTATTATGTAATAATCTGATCTCTAAGAACAAAATTTCACTTTTCCCAAATTCAACCGTTAAATAAAATCAGTTGGTTCATGTTTTGGACACCGCATTAACGAAATGAACGAACTAAATTGTTTTGAATTCATTTATTGGAATCCAACCCAAAAGATGAACCAGTAAATTTTCCTAGTTCACGTTTTGGACAGCGATTCTTGAGTTAAACAATCCCGTTTTCATACAAAAATAAATTAGGGTAAAAGCACCAATAGATGACTGCCACCCAGAAGTTGACTGATAGGTCTAAAAATGTAAATAATTAAATCAGGAATAATTTTACTCGCCCGGAAGTATTTTTCTCACATGCTGCAACACTATATCGTGTCTCACATGCGAATTCTCCGACTGTTAAGCCACGCACGCGGCAGTGAGCGCTCGTCGAGTTTACGCTTCGCACCAAAATCGCGTTTTATATGGGATCCTTATTAAGAAAAGCCCTCAAAATTTTAAGGTTTTAATTACGTAAAAAATCGAATATGGCTTAAATTTCCTTGATTCACTTCAGTATAGAATTTAGACTAATATCTCTATTGTGTTCATTATAAAGAATTGTTATTTTTTATTTATTTTATGAGATATTTGCTGGTCAAGTTATGGTTCCAATATTAAGTGTTCGGGCCAAAAGATGAACGACGGTCAACTTTTGGGCAAAGGCTCGTATTTTCAAATGCATGTGTAAATTATAATAAAATAGTTAGATGTAATATTTATACATAAAATTACAATCAGTTTTGTAGTTGATTTTTTCACCAAAAGATGAACGACGCTTTTTTAACGTAACACGTTTTAAAGTAATTTATTTTTGTATGAAAACGGGATTGTTCAATTCAAGAATCGCTGTCCAAAACGTGAACTAGGAAAAAGTGCTGGTTCATCTTTTGGGTTGGATTCCAATAAATGAATTTGAATCAATTTAGTTGGTTCATTTCGTTAATGCGGTGTCCAAAACATGAACCAACAGATTTTTTTGAATTGATGAATTTGGGAAAAGTTAAACTTTTGTTCTTAGAGATCAGATTATTACATAATATACACCGTGTTTATATTTAAATAAAAGAATGTTCTTTAGGTCAATTACAATTAATTTGTCTAAGAAACTAACGTTTTCACTGTGCTCTATTCATCTATTGGGGTTTTGCCGTTCATATATTGGTCTCGCCATATTAGAATTATACTGGTTCATCTATTGGGGTCAAATTGTTCATCGATAGGGCACTTTGTTCAACTACTGGGATATTTGACCCCTTTTTTAATATAATATTTTTTATAAAATTACTGAAGTTTAATACGAGGCACGAATATAACTTATTCTAAACTCAATTAAATGCGGAATCATATAAAATAATAAAAACTGATGAATATGAGTTACATCATATAGAAAAAAATATTTAAAGTTGCGAAAGTTGCTTAACTGTTCATCTATTAGTGATTTTACCCTACTTTAAAACGTGTTACATGAAAAACGGCTCGTTCATCTTTTGGTCAAAAAATCATCTACAAAACTGATTGTAATTTTATGTATAAATATTACATCTAGCTATTTTATTATAATTTACACAAGCATTTGAAAATACGAGCCTTTGCCCAAAAGTTGACCGTCGTTCATCTTTTGGCCCGAACACACAATATTGGAACCATAACTTGACCAGCAAATATCTCATAAAATAAATAAAAAAAAAACTATTTTTTATAATATACACAATAGAGATATTACTCTAAAATCTATACTGAAGTGAATTAAAGAAATAAAAGCCATATTCGATTTTTTACGTAATTAAAAGCTTAAATTTTTGAGGGCTTTTCTTAATAAGGATCCCATATAAAACGCGATTTTGGTGCGAAGCGCAAACTCGACGGCCGCTCACTGCCGCGTGCGTGGCTTAACTGTCTGGTAATTCGCATGTGAGACACGATATAGTGTTGCTGCATATGAGAAAAATACTCCCGAGCGTGGAAAATTATTCCCGATTTAATTATTTAGATTTTTAGACCTATCAGTCAAATTCTGGGTGGCAGTCATCTATTGGTGCTTTTACCCTATTTTGAAAAAAAAAAACACAATTTATCGCGTCGGCTAGGTATGCCACATAAAAGAAAAGTACCTCGAATATCGTAAATAAACATTAAATGTTTATTTACTGTACATTACTGTAATAAAAGTTTATTAAGATTTAAGTGGAAAACAAGTTGAATTGCATTCATTGAATAGAAGCGTGATTTTTAACAAGATTTAATATGCTGAAGTTGTGAGAAGACAAAGGAGGCCAACTGAAGGACTGTGAAAGTTCCATCTTGAAAGTTATTAAAGCATATTAAATATTTTTATATAACACAACATTTTTATTACTATTTTAGTGTGACAAACATTCGTACTCGTATTTAGATAAACACCCTTGATATATGTGTTGTGAGCTTCTACTCCAAGTTCGCGTTCAACAACCAAAGTTTCAATGACTGTTGTTTCAGAAAAAAACTTAACGTTGAGTGAATTCTTTTGTGAGTCGGGAATGCGAGGATCCATCTCTTCAACAGTTTAGTCAAAGATAAGTTCACAGTAAAAGCTGTCAATAGCCATATATTATATTTTCGTAGTTACAGTTCCAAAGTTGGCATAAGTAAGTACCTACTACTTTGCGAGATCTCATAGGTGACCAAATAGTTAAAACTAGATGATTTCGAGCAAATAATATTCATATTATGGCTAAGCAATTATTTTTGGTTTGAAACTTTTTTTATTCACATATGCAAATTCACATAGTTCAACTTGAATAATTTGACAAAAATATATAATTACGAATTCACGACGTCAATAGAAATTTGTTCCAGAAGTACGAATACTTTTGCTGTTGATATTATAGTTGCATAACACGCATCGTGATGATGATTTTGAGACATAGTGTAAAATTGTCCAACGATATACATTTTTTTATAATAAATATTTATAATTAATAATGGACAAATCTAATCCACAGATCCACAAACAACAGTCTTCTTGTATGTACTTATATGTCGGAAATGGCTCGAACTTGACATATTTAATATACACAATTTTGGGTTTCTCACGAAAAATAAATAATAGTCTTTATTAATTTGCTGGTCTCTAGTTGAACCCATCCGTGACAATAAATCATTTTGACATTTGCTTCGCGATCTGAGATCCAACTTCAAGAACGTAGGACATAAATTCCTTCGCCCTTATTACGTCTTATACTAGTGGACAAAATATACGGGAAAATACGTGACCTCTATTCTAGGAGCACTCGAATGTTCCTAGAATAGCGAGGTTGTCATTGTTGTCCAGATATCTGACTTATGTGATACCAATTTAGTGTTTGTTGTTTTTTTTATTCAATTTTTATTTAGGTTTTTTTAACCTAACCGTTTTTTAAAACTTCTCACTCTTTTAAGGGTTCCGTAGTAAACAAGGTTAATTTTAACAAGGTTATAGTTTTGCCATGTCCGTCTGTCTGTCCATATTAATTACGCCGACAAAGTGGTAGAAAGAAATACATATATTTAAAAAAAATCGGGTCCTCCTCCCCTGCCCTACTCGTAAAATGGGGATGTTTTGACCGTTACGCAATGATTAACACATTTTGGGACACGATTTTGTTACCGTGTTGTCTTAGTCTTGTCAAACATCAAATGGACAAAATAACTCTTTATTTAATTACCTAGCATAATTATGTAAAAAACATAGTGCATTTTTTTCGCATAGTTGCTTTAATAAAATACTTTTTTTCATGTAGTGAGGCATTCGAAATACTAAAAAGATAAACAAAAACAATTTTTATCTGCAGTTTTCACCTAAACTCATGTAGCTTCTTAAGGCCACAAGAATGTGATGTTATTTTTTTACCTTTCCTCATGGGCACCTTGCATACACGACATAATTAATACAATCTATTTTAATCTATTTATTTTATGAATAACTGGTTAATTTAATAAGATTTTAATAAGTCTTGTGGCAGTTGTGACATACTTTTGACACAGCCCGCCCTATTTGTGACATACTTTCGCTGTTTTCTAAAGCTGGTAAATACACTTCACAACATCGGGCGGTATGGCTGTTGAAAAGCACGCAATTAGAAGCCTTTGAAATGTTTTAACTAATTATAACTCGCGAACCGAGAGTCAGCGGTTATTAATAATCAATGTCTCTACTTTGCCACAATATTTGCCTATAGTGACGGAAAATGGTGATATAATGTAGAGTATAGTACATTGTGCATCAAGGGAGGTAAGTACGGAATTACTAACGAGGGTGTTAGAAGCCCGACGCCGTTAGGCGGAGGGCCTTTATGACTCGAGTTAGTATTCCGCTTACCTACCGTGATGCATACAATGTTTTTCATCGACAAAAAATAAGTTTTAAGACATAATATTATTAAATGACGTACTGACATTTCTATTACTCCCTAGGGAATATCACTTTTCTATTACTCCCGCTACGCGCGCAAGCAATGGCGCGCTTAGACAGCAAGTGTGATGAAAAGGTTTTTTTGATAACAATTCATTTTTATATATTTTTACAACATGCACTGACGGTTAGAGTTATTGTGATATAAGTAAACGGTAAGTAAGTACATGTCTAACTTAGGTAAAGGTTTCATAGTTGATCAAATATATTTGCAAAAAAATATTGCTTACCTATTTATTACAGTAAAACACGAAGTGTTGTCTAAGTTTCTAGCATAACTGTTGTTATACGGTAATTGTAACGGTTATTTAAGCTACATGTAATCAACATGAACTTGAGTGACAATCAGATATAATCTACATACTTGAGTGTCGCGTGTAAGTAAATAAATACAATGTCAAAAAGTACGTATAAAGTGTGTTACTAACATGCATGCTTTTATTGAAACCGAGGAATGAGATGCATATTTTTTTGGCAAACAAATAATTTGGTTAATAATTGTAATATCAAAAGTAATTAACTTTCTAAGAAAAGTTGTACATGTAAAAGCAATGTACTTAAAAATGAATAGATAATTAGCGCTTGACAATGATGTGTAAATATAATATTTTGTAAACTGTAAATACTTGACATTGATTGATAGTATTACGTACCTTTGTCTTAAAAGCCCGGGTCGTGGTAACCCACTGTAAACACAATTTAATTTAATATCGTGAACTTCGAATTGACGTTTCATGTTACGTTCTTACCTAACCTAACAAAAAAAATCAGAAAATATTCCTGAGATAGATACATAGAACGTTAAGGTGCATTTAAACCAAAAGAGCATTCGGTGTTCTATCCCCCGTTCTATGAAATCAACCAATCACGTTTTGTGTAACGATCGAATTTCGTAGAGTGGGGGGTTAGAATAGCGAATGTTCGTTTGGTCTGAATGCACCTTTAGGAGAAGCGTCGTCTGCTTATTACAAATTAATTATGTACTGGCAGCAACTATTACTAAGCACGATCCGGTTAACAACTTGATCATTTCAAAGGACACAATATAATCACGCCTTGCTAACTTCGGGCTTAATATCTGTACATAATGTTTACGCAATAATCTATGGAGTGGGATGTCACCGTTGTACAATGCCCGAAAGGGTTCGGCTTGATTAGTGATGTTCCAGCCCCGGGAGAAACGCAGCAATGTAACCAGGGAATTCATTAATTATGTATGTTAAGGGCCTGTTTCACTATCCTCGTATAAAATATAAGGTCCTAATTTATTAGTTGCAGATATTTTAACACATGTTACTTTACATTAAAATAATTAACTTTAAATATAAATTAAGAAATCTTTTCATGTAATTTTTTTGATTGAATTTTCCTAACAAAAAAATTAATTATAATTTCGTCTAAAAAAATCATCATGTGCATTATCACATGTCACAATAACACTGTCTGTCATGTCATCAAACGACACAATCCAACGGAAAAAATAACATGACATTGACAATCAAGTACTTAATTTATCGACGTGAAGTGGCCAGTTCCAGTTAAGTGGTACGTAAAAGAGGTACTAGAATCTGTTCAATGAGTTTTCATTTAATAATTACATAAACAGGGTGTTTTTACGTAGCAAATTTGTTTTTCCGTTTTCTCCTAAAAAACATCGTAAAAGCTATAATTTTTAATATACTCCAAAGACCAAGTACTATCAGCTGTAAAAACATCTGCATCTAATAAATTAGGACCTTATATATCTGTCAAATATATGTTAGGTGTTTTGTTCTTTTATATGTCTGATGAAAAGCCTAGTGTTTATCTGGCGGATATATTTAATATTTATGCCAGGATTGTGAAACACGCTGTCACTCTTAGTCTCCGACGAAAGCGCAGCGCCACATGGTCGTAGCAACAATAGGTACATTTTGGCATAGCTCTCAAAAGAGAAATAAGAAAACGTAATGATTAAAATTAAATGTCATAAAATTTTACTAAATTAGACAATTCTGAACGATATTCGTATTGTTAAAAACATAAACATTGTTGAATTTAAACATTCGTGACATACAAAGACATATAAATATAATGAAACGGTAAAACTCACGTGTATTTAGTCACTACCTGCGACATATTTCAGAGAACTCTTGGTCTCCATTATCAAGCACTGAGCTCGAGTTCACGCCAAGCGACTGGACTATCAAAAACGTACTTACGCTAAATTTGTTTCCACTCTGTCACTGGTCTCACTGCGAGCTACTAAGCTATGAACTATGGTCTATAAACACGAACAAAATATACCTACTCCCTTGGTTAAAAACGAGACACGGCGATATTCGCCCGGCGGCGGTTATAGATGATATTTAGCTGGGCGAGCATCGCCGTTTCTCTTTTATTTACACGGGAGTGCGTGTCTTTTCTTCATGTTTATAGCCGATAGTTCATAGCTTAGTAGCTCGCGGTGAGACCAGTGCCTCTAGCCAGAAACCAAATGATATACACCCTGTCCAATAAGTTCGAATACACATATTTTACCTCAGTTCTAAAAATACAGGAATCACAGGTTATCAAATAGTAATGTAAAGTAAAGAGTATTTTCATCTTAATAAAATACAACCACAATGAATGTGTCATATCCGAAGTGTCTCAGAAGAAAAGAGTGTAAAGTGCCAACAAAATACTTGCTCGGCACGCAGATGACGAGTTAATTTTTATTACGAGAATCCGTATGGGGTAGAACAGACTTATCATGTTCAAAATTGGCGATTGTGGGTACCAAGTATAGAACACATTCCGGGCTATCAGAAAAATGGTCCTAGATTCCAGAGCTCACTATCGACCATGGCGTGTGATGCAGTATGTAAGCGAGTTACACTGCCTTCAGTACTTTTAGATAAAAGCGTTAAAATTGACGTTTTTTTCTATAAAACCGAATTTGTGGAGAAGATAAATACTCCTAAGTTTAAAAGGTGCTTGGGAAACAGTATCATGTGTTCTAACAAGACGCAGCTCCAGCACAGACGGCAAAAGGCGTTCCAGAGTGGTTTCAGACTAAATTGGCAGTTTTTTAGCCGAAACATGAATTGCCATGCAGTCCTCCAGGTTTAGGCGTATTAGATTATTTTGAATGGTTATACATGCTTTAAAGACTACATTTTTATAAAATCAGGAACCTAGATCATTTCGAAAAGGTTACCAGGGGTATTTGGGGTCAAATGTGAAGAAAATGGTGCGTGCCGCGTAAGATCCGTTTGAAACGCGTTTGAGGCTGGTAAAAAAGTTATAGCTGGAGTTATTCCAAAATATTTGTTGTGAATATTTTTTTTTTTTTATACCACGTCGGTGGCAAACAAGCATACGGCCCGCCTGATGGAAAGCAGTCACCGTAGCCTATGGGCGCTTGCAACCCCAGGGGTGTCACATGCACGTTGCCGACCCAATAAGAACTTGTACACTCCTCTTTTGAAGAACCCCATACTGTAGTCCAACGGGAAAACCTCGGCAGGGAGCTCATTCCACAGACGGACCGTCCGCGGGAGGAAGTTCCTCTGAAACCGCACGGTGCGCGACCATTTAGGTTGCAAGGTGTGAGGATGAGCGCCCAGTCGGTGGCGAGCGGTGCGATGATGAAAAGTGGACGTTGGCAACATGTCAAACAGTTCTTCAGAGCACAACCCATTGTACAGACGATAGAACACACATAAGGAGGCGAAGTCTCTCCTTAGACTTAAGGGTTCAATACCGCCTGTGAGTCTGGGATCGTCGACTATTCGGACAGCTCGTCTCTGAACCGAGTCAAAGGGTGCAAGCTGGTATACAGGTGCTCCTGCCCAGAGGTGACAGCAATACTCCATATGGGGTCTGACTTGCGACTTATATAACAGAAGTCTTTGCCCCGGAGTAAAGTTTCCCCTCGCTTTATTGAGCACCCCGAGCTTTTTGGATGCCAGCGTAGCTTTTCCCTCTAGGTGACATCGGAATTGGACGTCGTTGGAAATGTCGACTCCGAGGATCCCAATACTTACCCAGGACTTATTTATTGAATATAGTATATAAGTGTGCCATTCATAAAACATACTAATAACTGTAGGATCTTTTAGCCCGTTTGTGTTATTCGATATTTGTTCTGTATTCGGATTTATTGGACACGGTGTACTCTTATGGTATGAGTCGTACCGCATATAAAAATAACTTATTATTAATTTTACGTCTTTTTAGCAAACGCTGAGCAAAATCATTACGGGTCACACAGCAGCAAAGTTTCTGCACATCACTAGGCTTGATTACGACAAAGACGAACAGCAGTAAATACGACCCAATTAGGCAATTACAAGCTTTGGGTGGTCCAGTGTCGCGTACGCGCAAGATATTAATGAAATTAGGGCCGTGTCACCGCTTTTAATTAGAACGACGTTGATCACAATTAGGGGAGGATTTTTAAAATTCAATATAACCATGAAAATATCAATGACGATATCATTTAGTTTCTTACGGACCTTGTAGAAGAACGAATTAAATCGTTTTTCCGAGAATTTTAGAATAGCAGAGGAAGGTTTTTGTTATTTGTAATATCAAATTAAAATTTATTTATTTATTTAAACTTTATTGCACAATAAAATTACAAATGGCGCACTTAATGCCTTAAAGCATTCTCTACCGGTCAACCATTGGGCAAAAAGAATAATAATGTTACTAAAAATACGATATTTATAGCTCAATAATACATACCTACATGCATTTCTCTAAAAGATACCTATTAATCGATAAACTACAAGTTATAAATATTATAGACCTGCATTAATCTCTCAGCCTCCGTAGCCTAGTTAGTAGTGAACTTGCTTACGACGCTGGAGGTTCGGGCTTCGAATCCCAGCGGGGGCTTCGAATCCCATTATTTGTGTGTTTAACATAAATATTTGTTTATTGTTTATTTACCCACAACACAAGCTTTATAATATAATGTACCTAGTCGACTGGGCTGATTTGTGTATTATTTATTATCCTATGATATTTATTTATATATTACGTACTTATTTATTGAAAATATAATCACTGTGTTTTTCCTGGTGCGAAAATTGTCAATCGCGATTCAGCGTGGCAATGCCGCGAGCGTGATGGGCACTTTTGCGCCAGGGATGACACGGGGCGGGTTATTTGACTAGAACTTTAGGTATGTATTGTTTATGACTTAAAATGTATGTTCATTATAATAAAGTAAATTCAGCAATTACTGTATATGTATGTGTTTTTTATTTCCATAGGTTACATTAAAATACACCTTGTTCAAAATGTACCCAGCTCTGTTGTATAACTTGTATACAGTGAATACAACCTATAAAACAGAACAGTTTAAAAACATTACAGTCATAGAAACGACAGACTAAAATATGCAAGTTTATTTTTGTTACGTCGTATTTATAGTATTTGTTGCATTATGCATAGTATATTGGAATGGAAGTTTATTTTACTTCCCCGTTTAGTATTTGCTTTGTCTTACTTCCTAGCAGAATTTTATTTTAAATGGTTATAAAAAATGATATTTTTATTGAAATCTTATTTCTGCTTCATTGCAATTTACTTTATTCTACTATGTGGCAGCTGTATGGATGATTAAACAAGTAAAAAAATGTGATACGATCGTGGCTAACTTTATCGCTAACTTGGAAGATATTCTTATTGTAAAAGTTATATTTAAAATCAGAATTTTATAGACGACAATGATGAGGAACATATTGTTAAGGTGCATTTAGACCAAACGATCATTTCCTCATTCTATCCCTCACTCTACGAAATCAACGAATTAATGTGTAACGAATGAATTTCGTAAACTTGGGGATATAATGAGTTAATGCTCGTTTGGTCTAATGCACCTTAAGGATAATATTTAGCGACATTAATGACATATACTCACGTAGTATTAACACAAGCTACGCTCGTAGCTGATTTCATGGTTTTTCCCGTGCCTGTGATTTTTCCGCTATGTAGCTAAAATTGACCTCAAGGCGCTCAGTGTGTTAAAGAGTCGGGAGACTCATTGCGTCGAACGCTACGAATCCGGTTGCGTAGCGGTTTATTCTCGTAGCAGTATCGTAGCTCGCTACGAATCTGCGTGGACGCATTTCGAGGTATACATTAATATTACATTCGACGCTGGAAAGGAGAAATTGGATAAGCGACACTTTTGAAGATATTGAGTTATATACACCGTTAGAATCGGCGAATTTTTCTGCGTCGAATGAGCTAGGTTTCGTATCCATCTGACAACTTTTGTGTCGCTTATCCCATCGGTGATTTAGAGAACTTTCGACCATTTTTTATTACTTAACGACTTGGTTTTTGACAACTTTTAGGAAAATGGAGATTTGATAAAATATAATTCAACATAATTCACCTTGGATTATTTTACCTATTCGTCATGACAGGTAAAATTTTACTTGGATATTTTTGCCGTGTAACAACTAATCTTCACTTGTGGGTTAGCTATTTCTACCTGACTGTATGATATGTTCTCACGTCGTTTGGACAATTATACCTTTATCTGAATTTAAAATTTAAGATGGTTAGACAATATTACTTGACTATGATATCATTAATATCTGAACTATTATTGGCGTTTAACCATTTTTATATACATTTATTTATGAACCATTCCCTTCACTTATCCCATTTTACTACTTACCTACTTTTTGGAATAAAGTTATAAAAATACCTAAAACCATGTTTTTCTTTTTTCACGTGAAGTAAATTCGTTTACTAGTCACGGAATGTTACTCATGTAATTAAAATGACTGAATATGTAGCTTAAAATAGTTTCTTATTTTAAATATGTGGATATTTCCTAATGATATAATTATATGCTATTAATATTTAACCACCACCGTTTTAAGTTTAGATTAGTATTATAGTATTTTGTGATTTTGGTTTTGTGTTCATTATAATTGTGTATTTTTTTTTCAATAAATGATTTATGCTATTTTATCAATTTATATATTTTTACCCGAATATAAAATGCTTACTTCGGCAGTTAGATAATTTTAACATGATGATTTTTTTATGTAAGTCTCGGGTAGACCTTTTTACCTTCCTTATTTCTAATACAATGTGTTGGTTAGATAATTTTACCTGAGTTTATTTTTCCGACCATTTTGCTTAAGCGACAGTAAATCCTTAAATAACACTTGAATACGTTAAATAATGAAAACATCATAAAGAGAACATATTTATGTCCATAAATAATGCTTCAATTATTTGATTTCGCCAGCTAATTAATTTTAAAGATTTTTTTTCGAAAATCTGGGCGGTTTTTTGCCTCTCCTGTAAAGTATGCACTGTGTCGCTTATCCAATTTCTCCTTTCCAGCGTCGGACATCAATTCTCTTTGCGATTTGAAATTACTTTCATAAGACCTTGACTTACTTCGCCATGCTTCTCGCTTGGAATACTTGGTGAGATTTCCGTTATCGTCTTTTCAGTGGACGTAACGTTAATTTAAGGAATTTCTTTACGAATTTTGGGATAAAATAATTACCAATGTAACTAGGTTCCCCGGCTTACTTTATGTAATAAACTGTTAACTTTTGACGGATAATGACCCTGGTATGATGGAGTGGGCATTTTGATTACACCTTGTTGGTGTGCAAAGAGTGAGCGTGAAATGTACCTACTGAAACTTGAGTTCGTATGAAACACCAACTAATAGGGGTCAAAATTATTTTAGTTGTCTTGTTTCATACCACTCTGTCAAGCTTTTAGTTGCTGTTTCGGCACAGTATAGAAAACAAATCCAGTGCACTTGTATTTTTTTTTTCACGCAAGATTAAACCCTTACAATCTTACATTAGAAATTGAAAACAAAACATCATCTTATACAAAAATTACCACTGCGTCACGTTTTTAGAGACACAAAATAAAACAACGAAAAGAATTTTGACCCATAGACATGCGGCTGCCTCCGTTTCTATGAAAATTGGTTTATTCTTCGCTAAAACTGGTAACACGTGTAAAACCATCTTCCCGAGAGGGTGTATAATTAACCGTGTATTTAACCGCTGCAATTTGGAACAAATTAATCTCTAAACAAAGTAATTATTGCAAGCTCTAAATCTAAATTGTTTTCAAGCACACCCCGCTTAGTTTGACGTTGATACTGTGCTTAATGGCATTTCCAGGCGTTGTGGCCCAATCGCCAGGATAACTAGATTTCCACTAGATTTTGTATTGACTTCGCATCTTGACATTCAAAGCAGTCTTTGCATCGTCGTGTCAAAGCAGCTTTTTCGTTGATCCAGTCGAACGGTATACGACGTTAACGTAATTAGCCGTCTATTCCCGTGGCGCTGGTGACGTCCCCTGGCGACATCGGCTGCCAACGCGATTATACCTTACGCCTAATTGAATTACTCTGACACCGCGTAATCATAACGCTTATTATGCTCAAATTGCCTTTGGTAATACAAAATAATTTGTTTCGCTATTTTGCGTAGTAACTGAGATACTTGAATATCTTTTGTTTCTATGTACAATAATAATTGTTTATAGCAATATAAAATATTATCCAAATACTACTAGAATCGTTTAATACGATAAAAGTGAAAATGAGAGACATCCACTTATCGATTTTATCGTTATTTCAGTGGAATTTTACAGCGTGAATGTCCGTAATATCAACAATTAAACATATTGTTTTGACAATAAAATCGACTGCCATTCGGTTTTCATACAAACGAAACATATTTAAATTTTATATTTTTTTATTGGACAATAACGTAACACGTAACATAGTATAAAAATATACCTACCCACAATTTCATAAGTTAGGTAAACCTGCATTGGTTACGACTTCGTATTGCTTATTGATTGATCATGATAAAAATACTTGCTCCAAAGTTCATTTACTATTGCAATAGCAGTAATTTCTGGTGTAAAATAAAATCATTTCTGAAACCAGTTCGCAAAAATAAAATGAATAGAAAACTGTTGCATGTAGGTAATCCGGATATCACCATCACCATCCAGCAGTGGACTATCATAGGAGGGGCCTATGATAGTCCACTGCTGGACATAGGCCCCTCCTATTAACTAAGCGTATAAACGCATTAGGAGGAAAATACCCATAATCGCCACGCTGGAGAAGCGGATTGGCGATCGCAGTAATGTGTCCACTATGATGACGCTGCTGCCCATCATAAATCTTTTATCAAATAATGGTCAGTGACACTTCAATCCCTTAGTCGACTCTGACGACACCCGTAGGAGGAGTTGGGGTGATGACAAATGTATTCTTATTGCCGTCACCACACTGTTAATAACTTGTTAATTACATATAATTCAGTTTAATAGCCAAGCAAGTCTAGTCCAATGATTCTTTATTTAAGTAGGGTACAGTCGAGTGCAAAAATATGTATAGAAAGAATCCTCTCATAAATATGTTACGACGTTCTTATTACATAGAATTAAAGTGCACTGGGACATATTTTTGAGCATTTTATATAGACATTATTTTGCCTTTGATTGTACCAACAAAAACTTGCGAAATATCATTCACTATGTTAAAACTATGAAATGAAATCGATCCCCAATTATGAGGAGTTTTATTGTAAAGCCCTAGGGACGGATTAAAAAAATCTTACAACTCCACAAACATTCAAAGATAAAAGATTTTTATTGTTCAATCTGTTACTATGTCGTTTTGAAATGTATTATTGTAAACTCTTTAAAAATACCAGATAAATCTTCTTTGTCGCAGTGGATATAATTAATCAATGACACCGTTTCGACAGTCGTTAGCACAAGCTTCCAATCAATTGTACCCATTAAATTAAATTTCCTAAAGTATCGAAAAAAGAAGGATTGATTTTACACTGCCATCCTGCGTCAGCTCTTTTAATTACGAATATTTTTTGATCAATTAGGAAAGAAAATTGTCAATTCAGTTTGTGTGCGTGACTAGGAATGGCCTTATAGCAATTTATTGCTGTTTATGTTCAGTTTAAGTCCATTACTCGTATTTGTCATTATCACACGTATTTGATTTGTTTATTCTAAGTTATGATTGACTTCTGTAAATGTTTGTATTAGAAAGGATTCCATACGATCACTTAAATGTGATTCAGTATAAATTCCGCTTGTCAATTTTTGATAGTTACCTACTCGTATTCTATCGAACTAATATATCGCGATTCAGATTAGGTCACTAACTAATTCGAATTAGTAGATCGTGTGTAAGCCCCAGGGGCCCGTTTCTCAAAAGCTTGTAACTTGTAATACAAGTGGAAGTCCTTTCTGACACTATTAATTAGATAAGTACTTTCGCTTGTAACTATTACAAGTAACAAGCTTTCGAGAAATAGGCCCCTGCTATCTATTTATTATACGATCAAAATCGAGATCGATTCCCAGACGAAATAAGTAGTTTTAAGAAAATATTTGAACTATTTATTATATGAGACCCTGTATATAGATAACGGCCCTAGTAATTTGAATGAAATTTGCAAAGATTTTAGAGTTTGAACAATCAATCTAGCTTAATTTTAGCTATAGTTACCCAGGTATAGCAATGTACCGAGGAGAAGTTTCAAAGTTGTGAAACTTCTATAGAGAATCTCGGCAATTTAAATTTAACAAGCAATCTAATCACACCAAAACCGTCTTATATGCATGTCTTTTTAGGTAGGTATATGTTATGCCTTGTTTACTCAATTGTGAAATACAATATTCTACATAACACTTTAACTATTGTAAGTTCTTATGAAAACATTCTTAATAAGAATTTTCTCTTTGATTCTCATGGAAATTATCGAGAATTCAAATTCCCAAAATATATTCCCGCAATTTTGAGAAACTTGTTCATTGCAACAAGTACAGTCAAAGACATACAGCGTGGGTATTCGATACGGGCGAATAATTAATTGAGCTATATATAGTATCTGATCCTACGAGTCGCATAAGATAATTATTTCGTAAAATTTTGTTGCTACTTAGGTGAAATGATTTTTCTAAAGTGCAACCAGTAGCAATGTATGGCGCTCAACTGACATGAGACTCGTATGACGTTTAGATACCTACTTATGTCTACTTTAGGAACTGTACCAGTGGATGAAATACATTGCGTACTCAATTATTTGGTATGAAAAAAAAACTTAATTTCCTAAAGAAATGTATGTGTTCCCTAGGTCCGATAGTAATCGCTAATAAAATATTTACCCGTATCAAATACACACGCTGTATACAATTTTAGGTTTTATGTTTCAGTCACAAGTAAAAAAGTGTGTTTAGGTACATAACTATTTATGTGCTTGGATAAACTCTATCTAAAGTTAGTGTCCCGGTTCCATACCTATGCCTCAGATATATCACTTACATTATAGACTAGTAATTACGAAGACATTAGCACCTGTTCCACTGCGAAACGGAAACCGGCCAGTTATCGTTTGCCTTAATGCTCAAACGTACATGTAGATGTCAATCTTATGTGATTAAAATCGCATAAGCCTTTTTATCGTTGATCTCTGAACATTGCTGGCTATGTGAGAGTCGTGCCGACACGCGATTCGACAACCGAGCCGTGTATCTGCCGAGACAAGTTTTCGAGCGATATAACCACAAACTGGGTGTACTCATACGTACACACGCGAGGACAATACTGTACAAATTGCCCCCATGCATCCTTGCGGCTCCGGGCACTCTCCGTCGTTGAAAACGTTACATCTGGAGCCGACGTTTCGTATGGCCTCTTAAATATCAATAGTATCTCCTTACCATGACTTGCTACAGCAGTAATTCTGTGGTTTTAGTAACAAAGGATATTCATCGACGGTAATTTTGAAAAATAATAATAGACTAACCAAGTCCTCCAAAACTATGCAAGTCATAGGTCCTAAGGTGTACAATGCACTGCCTAGTGACATCCGAGCTTTCGAAAACACCATGAAGTTTGAAAGTAGATTAAAAAAGTGGCTTATTGATAAAGCATTTTACACTGTGACTGAATTTTTTGATTATGTAGAGAGACAATAATATTTTTTCCTTCCACTGACATTCGTTAATTTAAGTACACATCGTTGTTTTACTTTTGTCTCTCACTATCACAATGATTTTCATTATATATTCCAATGATTGCAAATCCTTATGTATTGACATTGTACCTATTGTTTTATTGCATTCATACCAATTGTAACCATTAATGATTAATTATTATTTTTCTTCTTTCAAATTGACATGTAATAAGATTGTAATTATTGCGAATAAATGAGTATGAGTATGAGTAATGTGTAAATATTTAAGCACTTGTATTAAAATTATACCCTTTTTACACGACTGCCAAAAGGAGAGTATATGTGTTCAGCCCCTATGTATGTTTCATATTTTCTTTAAACGCGCAGATCTTTGCGACTACTTAACCGTTTCTAATGGTGTAAGGTATCATTAGAATCCTCGTGACGTCGCGGGTAACATAGGATATGTGACGTCACGTAAAAAACAATATGGCGGCCTATAAATTCAATAATGTCTGACCAAAAAAAAACAATTTTGAAAAAACCTATCGAGCTTGGTATCAAAATGAAGAGCTTTGAACTGCGATTACGAATATGTATTTAACTTATATGTTTGTTACTTATTTTAGAAAAGCCAGATTCATTAAAATACAATTAAAGCGCCAAGAATAATATGTCATCCAAATGCTATGATTTGGGTATCAAATTAAAGCATTTTATATGCAGATTATAAATATGTATACAAGTTATATGTTTAAATATATGTTTGAAGAGAAAACTCGAAATGTTCTACATCGCACTATTGAAGTTTTTCTTTGAAGCCTAAGACGTGACATGACTGTCACAGTTGACACATCTTCTTGACCGCTAAGTGTGTATGAAACAGATACATTGTACATACGCGCTTTGTGGTCAAGGGGTAAAATGCACGGCTGCTACGCAGCGGTCGTGGGTTCAATCCCCGGCTCGTACCGATGAGTTTTTCAAATTATAACTTATGTACGATATATCATTTGATATACAGTAGATACCGGTCAAAAGTTCACTCCATGATTTCGATACAAAATACACTTTCAGGAGATTTTTTTTTTCAGTGTTCACAACAAAATTTAATATTAATTTCCCATAGAAACTGAACAATTTTATACATTGGATCAGATAATAATTCATAGACAAACGAGTTCTCATGATGACATGACTGCCAAAAGCTGCCACAGCTGCCAAAAGCTCCCTCAGTTGTCCAAACTGTTCGAAAGTAACGGTCAATTAAAAAGAATTAGCTCAATAATCAGTCACATATTACTTTAAACAAGTGTCGACTTAGGTGCTGGAATAATAATGATGAACCAAAGAGTCGATTTCGTATCAAAATCGTGGTGTGAACCTAAAATTTGGTCCAGTACTGTACACAAAGTGCTTTACGGTGTAGGAACACATCGTGAGGGCTGCATACATCTGCCAAGAAATTCAAGGATGTATGAGAAGTTCCCAACAAGTATTGGGCCAGCGTTGCGGAGAATGGATATCAAAAAAATAACGTAGGTACTCACAAATATTGGGGATTTCGAGATATGATTCGTATATCAGAGGAATGTCCCTTAAAAATACAATCACAATAGCATTGTGGCCAAACAAAATAGCTATACGTGTTGTAGCATGCGCATACAATTTTAAATGGAAATGTATTAACAAAAATTGTATGAAAACGTTATTTTGGATGAAAAACGCCGGCCCACATTGCCGGGCTTGCGGCCTTCCAGCTGGTAGAGTGACAGAGTGAGTGGATCGCGTAGGGCGAGCCGTCGAGCCTGCGGCCCTCCAGCTGATAGAGTGACAGCGTGAGTGGATCGCGTAGGGCGAGCCGTCGGGCCTGTGGACCTCCAGCTGATAGAAAGACAGCGTGAGTGGATCGCGTAGGCCGAGCCGTCGAGCCTGCGGCCCTCCAGCTGATAGAGTGACAGCGTGAGTGGATCGCGTAGGGCGAGCCGTCGGGCCTGTGGCCCTCCAGCTGATAGAAAGACAGCGTGAGTGGATCGCGTAGGGCGAGCCGTCGGGCCTGTGGCCCTCCAGCTGATAGAAAGACAGCGTGAGTGGATCGCGTAGGCCGAGCCATCGAGCCTGCGGCCCTCCAGCTGATAGAGTGACAGCGTGAGTGGATCGCGTAGGGCGAGCCGTCGGGCCTGTGGCCCTCCAGCTGATAGAAAGACAGCGTGAGTGGATCGCGTAGGCCGTGCCGTCGGGCATGCGGCCCTCCAGCTGATAGAGTGACAGCGTGAGTGGATCGCGTAGGGCGAGCCGTCGAGCCTGCGGCCCTCCAGCTGATAGAGTAACAGCGTAAGTGGTTCGCGTAGGCCGAGCCGTCGGGCCTGCGGCCCTCCAGCTGATAGAGTGACAGCGTGAGTGGATCGCGTAGGGCGGCAGAGATTTGTTTTAATAATACACTTTTCCATCGTATTGCGAAGGAGCGCTGGGCTTTGGTAGCTTGGCCTTCGGCCTTGCAAGCCGGCGCCCCTTTGGGGGACACTTCGGGCCATCTAAGTGAAAGTCTTCTCTCTGTACTCTGGCTCCGGTGGTCCGGGCCGGGGGTTCACCTTTCGGCCTCGCAAGCCAGCGGTGTCCGAGGGACGATTCAGGCCTTCGGCCCTACCGCCTTTGCAGGTTGTCAAAACGATTGTCGGTTCCATTTTAACGTTACACTATTCCGTCGGCTGACGTGGTAGTGCTGGGCTATGGCGGCTCAGTCTTCGGCCTCGCAAGCTAGTGCCCCTCTGGCTGCCGCTTTTGGCCGTTGGCCCTACGCGGAGCTCGGCTTTCAGTCCTCGCTGGAGTTCGAAGCGAACCGTTGGGCCCTCTGGTTCGATTATTCGATTTCGATAATAGTTAAGAGGGACGGTTGTGAGGACCGTGTGGAGTTGTGGACTCGCCCGTCGTGCCTTGGGCCCTACACGGATATCGGTTTATTTAGATGCTGGGGTGCTTGAAGAAGAAGAAGCATGTTAGGTCAATTTTCTCGCAGCTCGGCCTTCGGCCCCGCTTTAAATTTCGACGCGCTTGGGCCCGGTCCGGTGTCGGTGTGACGCGATTCGGCCTCCACGAGCTCGGCTTTCGGCCTCCCACCCTGAAGATTGCCCTGTGGACTCGCTCAAAATAGATTTACATTGGTTCCGGTAATGCTCCAGCCCTCACGCGGCGTGCCCTACGGCTTCGCCCAAAATTAGCGGGATTGCAACTTCTCGGGCCCCCAGAGCGAAGCTTCAGCCCTCTGCGGAATCGGTTTTTGAAATTCCATCCAACTTTAAGGAATCTCCAGATTCACTAAAAGGTTTCAAATAAATAAAATAATTAAAAAATTAAAAAACACGACTGCCGTTTTAAGCGAACTGAAAAGTAACAAATAATTCCTTCTTCAGGTTAATTCTTGTGAGCGTGTCTACATAATAGGCGCTTGACTCATTACTTACTATACTTTGTTTCGGTTGCAGTCGGGGAACCTTTCATTACGGAAAATATAAATATACGAGTATAGAGGTTCCCCGACTGCAACCGAAACAAAATATAGTAAGTAATGAGTCAAGCGCCTATTATGTAGACACGCTCACAAGAATTAACCTGAAGAAGGAATTATTTGTTACTTTTCAGTTCGCTTAAAACGGCAGTCGTGTTTTTTAATTTTTTAATTATTTTATTTATTCGCTAGGTGCACAGAATTTTTAGTTTAAATAGTCAAAATCAAACTATTCTTTATTCAAGTAAGCTTATTAATAAGCATTTTCGAATCGTCTGAAATTATCAAGAGAGAGAAAAAAATCTACTACTAAACTAATAAACATTAATTCCTACGCACCCAATTTGTAGATTGAGTTTCGAGAGTAATTCATACTTTATACATATAAATAGGTACAGTCAAGTGCAAAAATATGTATCGAGTGAATCGTCTTCTAAATATGTTACGACGTTCTTATTACACAGAATCAAAGTGCACTGGGACATATTTATATTTTGAGCATTTTTATATACACCTCATGACATCATAATATTGTACTGTAACGAAACTTACAACGACAGGCTTATTATCTTCCAATCTTGTCGTTTCGCGTAACTCAAATTGAGCATACTATCAGCAAAACACCTGCAGAATCAGAGGCGACGTCGCGTTTGTAACTAAATTAGCTCCACAAGCGTATCAATGACGCCTACTCGCGTATTAAGCCGGGCGTACGCCGCACAATGCGTCACAAATTGCCGTGTGCAGTCACGCGCAGCTCTCCTATTGTCATTGCTCAGGGGCCGACACACGGCAAACGGGCTCTTTCGCGGTGTCATTGCAGCCCTTAGCCTTATCGAAAGGCTTTATAAAGCCGTGCTGAGACATATTACTCGTATATATGTATAGGTGGGCCCTAAAGTCACGTGAGGTAAACGTAAGTGGTGGGTAAAAGAGTCCGGGATCCTATAAACTGTTAAAAATATATGTGATCATTTACTCACTGCGTACGTCCTCAGAGCAACCCCTTAGTTCATTAAACCCTTAAGTCCTTTTTTTCCAAATCAAAAAACAATGAGTCATACTAGTTTGCAACGTCGAGGTAGTGCATCCCGTCACCACGTGATCATAGCGGGCAAGTCAAAGATTGTTATTTTGAAATGGCATCGAGTTCCATTACAATTTGGAAACATTTATTGGAACTTATTATTCTATGAAAGCAATTATTTATTTATAAATTAAATTAGTTGCTGCAGTGATGTTCCCATAAAATTTATCCATGTTATAGGCAAAACCAATAATTCATTAATGGTTTTTTCTGTAAAGGTACATTCCAACCAAAAAAACATTCGCTATTCTAACCCCCCACTCTACGAAATTCAATCGTTACACAAAACGTGATTGGTTGATTTCGTGGAACGGGGGATGGAACAGCGAATGCTCTTTTGGTTTGAACGCACCTACACAGTTTCTTCACGATCACAGGTATAGAAGAGCTAACTAGGACAAAAGCTGGATACTAAAGCTTAGCTAAAGTTTTCTTGATTGTGCATTATTATTTATATTTATTTTCAAAACTACAATTTATATACATAGATTAAATCTAACTAATCTACTTAACCTAACCTATATCTATTGTGTATATTTCACTGTCACTAAACAATATAAGTAACCTAAACAACTGAACGTGTAGTGGCAGTAATAAATAATACATTTGTTACCACCCCAGCTCTTCACGTGGGTATCCTATTCCTTTATAGAAGATTGATGACGGACAGCAGCATCATCACAGTGGCCACATTACTGTCGCCATCACGCTTGCCCAGCGTGGCGATTACTCATGAGTGATTATCTCCTAATGCGTCCAAACTTATAAATAGGTAATAGGTTGATGATGTGATGCGAAACAATACGAGTATACCGGTTGACCTCAAACGGCCGCCCACTAGCATTTTGTATGCGATGAAAATAGGGCCTGGAGCATGCATACGGCGTAATTGGAAACGTGACATCTGAGGGCAACTCGACTGTTTACAAGGGAAAACTTATTCAATACTCAATATACTCATATTCGTATATTTGTACTATCACAAGTGCAATTCAATCGGGACTATTTGATTTTGTTAAAAATATATTTATAAGTGTTTATGTGCCGATGAATACGTATTTTAGTACAAAACAGACGAGGTCGTAATTAATCTTATTTATGATTAAAGAAGCTATGTAAATAATGTAAAAATTGTAAAATATAGATTAAAATAGTACATTACGATACAAGTGCGAAATATATAGTTAAATATATAGTTTGTTGTTATTGTAAGTGCGAAAAACATGTAACTCGAAACGGGTGGCGATGTTTTAAAACACGACCGAAGGGAGTTACGAATTTCCTTTTTGCATGTGTCTCGTACGACGTTTTTTAGTACAGATGGCCCTCCGAAATTTTGGACCTGACGTAAAATAAGCCACTTCTCGCACTAGCGCCTAAAAAAGGCACCATCTGTACTAAAAAGATCCATTTCACCATACTCATGCTATGGAAAACTTAATCATAGGAAAGTAGATTTAGGTACACTAACATTATTATCTGAGAACTAACAATAACAAAACTTTGAAACAAAAAGCCAGCAAAACAAAAGAGATGGCTATCTCTCTCTCCGCTTTTATCGATGTAATCCGTTAAAACTGCATTGTTATTCTTTTTAGATAAATAAACAAAAGACTGGAGAAATAGCCACTTTTCAACAAAAACAGCGATTTCTTCCTCTTCGGACACTTGTTATTCATGAACCGGCAAACAAAGCTGCGTCCTACTTCGTAAGAATCAAGGCTCGCGGACGTAGAAAATACCTACTTAAAGTATGTAGGTGCGAGTACCATCGACAACAAAGTTCACTGACTGTTCGTGAACTTTAAAGACATTTTGATGAGAGTCACGAACTGATGAATGGTTAGTCAAATGTGTTGTCTTTTGATAGCATTTTTACGGGTTTAATATTACTGCGTACAGTGACAAATAGCAGGGTCGCGTTTTATAAAGTTACAAATTACAATTTCGCTGTTTGCCTCTCTAACGCATGCACATATTGGCTAGAAAGAGAGGCAAACAGCGAAATTGTAAATTGTAACTTTATAAAACGCGACCCTGGTTCATGGCAAATGGCAAACTCACTCCATCGTAGGCCACGTCTCTGCCCTTCGCTAGTCTGTGGACTCTATGGCCATGAGTAAGCCCATTTCAAATATTAAAAAACATACCTAGTACACCTACTGACTGAAGCAGGAAGCTTATGATAGTCTATTGTTTATAATTTAAGTACTTTATGCTTAATTTAAGTACTTCTGTTGTTTCTTCTTCCTGTTGTGTCGGGTTCCGTATTTCACCATCAAGACCGGCGGCGCTATCCAACTTGGCCAGAATTATGCAGAGACGGGTCAAATTCGTAGCAATTGTATATGTTGATATTTCTTATACATACATATGTGTCATACGTATGTTTTGCTTCAA
>JALPQI010018722.1:0-27776 GCA_025490895.1 Thaumatotibia leucotreta
AAATGTGTGAGAATGCAATTGTGCCATATCCATTTTTAAGCAAAATCGGTTTTTAATGGTTCTTGATAGAATATTTTTTTTTTGTAGTTTATAACAGTAATCGATTTTTAAAAATTCTTATTTTATACTTAAAAAAAACATATATTTTTGTGCCATATCCTCGAACCGCAATACATAGTGATTACAATATTGTGCCATGTTCGGACATGACACAAATTTACGGTTAACAGCTATTTATCAGTGTGCCAAGCGACTAACCGATCAACATTTTTGTGACATAATCCATTAATCGATTTGATTGTATCGAATATTCGATACTTTTTTTTTACCTACCCTCTCTTTTGATAAATGACAATAAAGAAGGTAGGTTTGATTTATAATGATTTGTGTCATTCATACTTCAAGCTTTTATCTTAATAAGTTGGTGGTATAAATACCTACATAATATTTATAATTACGAGTATCTAACTATAAATTATAAGAAATGACATATACTACAGAAAAAGTGACCGAACCCCCAATGACCAAGACTGGAATCGAACCAGCGACCTCCTGCTTTCCTGCCATGCCATGCTATTTAAGTCCTGGCCACAGGAGGCCTCGGTCACTGTTCCTGAGGTACATATTATATGACATGTCTTTTAATTTATAGAGCGTGTAGTTAAACTGCAATTTTAATATTTGATAAGAATTAATAACGTTAATAACGTTAATAATTCATTAGTATACGTATTATAAGCTGTTCTCATCGATATTTTTTCATATCGACATTAGCACTAGATATCGTTGAAAAGCTTATCATTTCACAAAATAGAGAAGGTCACCTATTAGATGGTACCTATTAAGCTATTTACAATTAAGAAAGTAAAAAAAAATATTCACATAAATATTGGGAATCAATATTGGCACCATATTCACGTGAATAAGTATGTCTTCATATTCGAGATAAATTATCGTCTTGACTTGAAATAAATCTAGTCGTAAAATAACTTTTATTTGCATAAACAATTGCTTTTTAATGTCTACCTTTCTTGACATTGCACTAACATTTTGTGATACATCCATAACTTTGTGTCATGTCATACATAGCAAGTTAAACATTTTCTTACCAAAATGGATATGGCAATTATAAAACTACTTATATCTCATGACTATAATAAGTTAAACATTAATTGTATATAACAAAAAATAGTAAATTAATATACTTAAGTGTCAGTTAAGTTAAATATTGCAAAATTATAAGACATTTCAAGAAATATTTTTTTTTGTTCCATTTCGCTCTCCTGTAAACCAAGGCATAGCATAGGCGTATAGCACAATTGCATTCTCAGCCGACGATTTATCAGCATGCGTACGCAATTTGTCTATAGAAAATGTCAGTTTAGTATGGAACCGAGTCCAGCTTTACGCACGCGTACGCTACGCATGCTTATGCGTTTCATACTAAACGGCCGTTGCGTAACACTTTCAAGTTCCTTACAATCGTCGATAACGGAGCATTTCCACATATTTCCAATTAAGTCAACATTTCCGCTAATTATAACTCATTAGCTTAATGTTCCACACATGAAGTCGTTAGTGCTAATCCGCAGTTATCGGAAACATCGACTAATGGCGGGCCACATGCCGATTTACGACCATTACTCACATATTTACATACAGGTTCGTTATTTCTAGTTTGCTGGGGCTATTGAAATTTGTATGAATTGAATAAAAGTTGGGTAAGGTAAACATACGTTTTTTTTCCTCGTAACGATTTCTTGCAGTGTGTTTCTTTTTCCCTCGTTGTTGCATTTACCCAAATTTACTTCACATAAAACGGAACGGTATAGAAACATGATAAGATGCCTACCATGAACTCCGAAGTTCGCAAATTTCGGGGATTCATCACTGTCACACCACCGAAGGCGTCATTAGAGTGACAGAGACAAATCCCCGAAATTTGCGAACTTCGGAGTTCGCGGTAGGGCCAAATATCAGCATGCGTACGCATTTTGTCTATTGAAAATGGCCATCTAGTACGAACCGCCTATCGTAACAAGCATGCGTACATGCGTAGGTATACCATTATTCAGTAAAAAATAAAGAAAAAGTAAACAAATACGCCTTTATATTTGCGGTATTTATTTACACTTTTTTGTTTTCTACTGACGACCCGTATACGTATTCGTACTTCACAGGAACAAATTGCCACTAAAGCTATGACAGAAACAATGAAATGGCATAACAATATACATAACACCTAAGTTCTCTCATTACTTTTTATGGATAATAACCGTAACTGTACCGAAGAACGTTGTTTTTAATACAACGCATCGTTTATAACTTGGAAGTTTTAGGGTCGGAAGGGTAATCGCTGGGGTAAAATTAACACCAGCTAGGAAATCGAATTGAGCAGTTTAAAAAAGTCGACCTGTTAATGAATTTTATATAAAACATTTCATAATTATAGTCTGCCAAATGCTAAATCAACTAGTCAGTAAAAAGGCGCGCCATATTCAACTTTATTATGGACTGTATAGTTTTCTTTGTCCCTGTCGATAGGCGAAAGCACTCTAAGACCATATGTCTGCATGTATGGACATGTAGGTATTTCAGTTTTTTTTTTTAAATTTGTGACTTTTTGTAATGACAGTTTGATTTGCCTTCATATTGTTTTTTTCTGATGAGGATTTTCGATCCAGAGTTCTATACAGTAGGTATCTGAATTGTTTCAAATTGCCTTCCATAAAAATGACTTGATGTTGCCCGTTACTTTATTCGATAAATAATTGTGTTTGTCGATAAAACCATATTTACTAATTTTATTTACAACTTGTACTCTATGCTTTATGTTATAAAATGTAGTTAATTAGCTTAAGGTAAAGTAAGTTAAATGAAAGTCAAAAATAATAAAAATTGCTACGAAACAAGCGATCAAAACCCTATCAGTGTAAACGCCTTGGCTACCAAAGATCTTATCTGCAAGTCAATTCAACAAAACCTGCAAGTTTTTACAATAAAATTGTAAACGCGTAGTATTAAAAAATACTATGTGAAATATATCAGGACAAGGAAAACCTCCTTGGTAACAAAAAGTCTCTATAGTCCATTATATTACGGCAACGTATGTATGGGAAAAGTTCACATTCGGATACCAGCACCAAATTTTAGTATGTTGTTATATATGTCATTCTGTATCCAAAACTGTCGGGAGACACTCTCTCAAAGGTCAAGGTCACCAGTAATGACGTCCTCAAAATGGCTGCTGCCTAATTTTGAAAAGCGCTTATTTGTTCCTCAACCGCCCAACATACACCATTGTGTGTAGTATCAATTGAAAGGATATTAAATATGCTCTAATTTTGTCTTTTTGTGTTATAGCGTACATCTAAAAATAAAAAAAATATCGTGGAAAGAATAAAAATATTTTTTTACTCTTTTCGTACAATGTACATTTCATCAGGAAACAAGCGGTATTAGAATAAAAATTGTACTATATATAATAATGTAAATTTTGTAATACCGCTTGTTTCCTGATGAAATGTACATTGTACGAAAACAGTAAAAAAAAAATTTTATTCTTTCAACGATATTTTTTTTATTTCTAGATGTACGCTATAACATGAAAAGACAAAGTTAGAGCATATTTAATGACCTTTCGATTGATACTACACACAATGGTATACGTTGGGCGGTTGAGGAACAAATAAGCGCTTTTTGAAATTAGGCACTAGGCATTTTGATGACGTCATTACTGGTGACCTTGACCTTTGAGAGAGTGTCTCCCGGCAGTTTTGTATACAGAATGACATATTTAACAACATACTAAAATTTGGTGCTGGTATCCGAATGTGAACTTTTTTTCCGTAATATAATGGACTACTATCACGAAGTAAAGGTTGACGGTTTTTTGTGGTGTGAAAAGCTTACGCCAAAATAAAGCTTTATAGACACGAGTCGTTTTAGTAGCAGGGCAAGCATGCGTGTTCATACATCATGCCGAATTACCTTTACGTGTGTACCATTAGCGAGCGATAGCATCTGACCTCACTTAATAAAACGTAACACGATTCGGGCGAGGGGGAGTTTAGCATAAGGTGAAGTTGGGAACGTTTGGAAAGCGAAACTTGATATATGAGTGTTGTGCTCCTTATTCTAAGTTTGCCATAGATACCTTGCGCTAGCATTTGTCCAGTGACCTGTAATTGTAAGCATGATAGTAATAGGTCTACTTGTAATCTCTCGCTCTCTAAGATCTGCCTATTTAAATGTTTGACAATGATCGCGTGATATTCTATTTGAATTTGCTGAAGTCCTTCCTTAGACTCCTGTAACGGTTTATTATCGGGTGTAACGTTGGCTTATTTGTGAGCCTCCTTAGCCTAGTTGATAGTGATCCTGCCTACGATCTGGAGATTCCGGGTTCGAATCCCGGCGAGGGTATTATTTGTGTATTTATTAATCACAAACATTTGTTCCTTCGTCGTGGCTGTATTAAATGTATTTTAGTATCTATATCTATATTTACCTATCTATTATATATATCGTCGACTGGTACCCACATCACAAGCTTTAATTAAGCTTACCAAGACGTCTCAAGATATTTATTTTATTTATTTATTTGTCATGGTCATATGGTATTATACAAAGCAAATGGTACGGGACAAAGTCAAACTTATCCGCTTTTTCCTGTAAAGTAGCTTTAAGGAATCAAGAAGCTTTCCAATCTCCTGCACAACACACGTAATACAAACAGCACGTTCGCAAACTACCCCCAACACTAGATTAGTTGCCAACTCCAGTTTTACAGCTCGCCGTTATTGCTCGCTAGTCCATATAAATGAGTGCACGGACATTTTTATATGGCTTTCGAGATGTTTTATTAGAAAGAATGAGTTTAAGTGGGTGCCAGACTCGCGAGTAGGTAAGTCAGAGTTCGACGCGACTACCATATTCGCAGGTGGGCAGAAAGTGGCCAATATATATTTTTTTTTACAATTCACAAAGCGACCAAACTCAATATGCTCAGGCCGAGTCAGATTGCCAAAAAATAGTACCTAGTCGATCGCTTTCTGGAAAACTATGATTCTTTGGTCATCAACGTCAAGTAAGTAGTAAGTTCGCGATTAAAAGCTGGTGAGTAAATATAGGTATCACGTACGTTGTATACAGGCTGGAAAGGGACGACGTTCCTTCCCGCTACCGATCGAGTCTACCAACCATTACGATGAACTTTCAGTATGGGACCAATATCGAAAGCGTACATGGAAAATTGACTTTTCCATACTATTGAACTTATTACTCACTTTGTATGAGGGGTTAATTTTTTTTTAATATTTTGATGTTGGTCCCATACTGAAAGTTCATCGTAATGGTTGGTAGACTCGGTCGGTAGCGCGAAAGATCGTCGTTCCGTTCCACCCTGTATAGGTACTGGGTTCAGATTGTGATGCAGGTTGTAGGTAGAGTACATTTTACAGTCATCATCAGATTAAGTATAATATGATTATGGAATATGGAGGTACCTGTAACGTTCTGAGAAAAGAAAGGTCTGGTAAAGTATTCGTGAGAACATAATAATTATTCGTATTACCTACTATACAATTTGACCTACAGCCGAGGTTAGGTCTCACTGTAACACACGCAGTTCATCATTCCAGTTGTCAATCGTATAGTTTAGGCAAATAAGATAGGTGTAAATAATCATCTCAAACTATAAATATTTCTAAGTCTATCTTACACGGCGATAGCAATACCTATTGAACTGTAAGACTAGGCGATACCCATGTTTAGAACTGTTTCAACCAGATCTTGTAACATCTAAATCAAGCAGCACCTATCATAGACAAAACCCCATTAAATCATTGTACGTGTATAGCACGCTTTACGTTTGTCTATGGCCGTTAACGACGTGTATGGCCGCTGCGGGTTGTCTATGCTTGGCACAGACAATGCAGATCGGCAACGCGGTAATGAATCAGATGTGTATCGGCGACGTGTGAGAACATACGGCCAAAATATAAGCCGTAAATAGTCGCTCGCGTGCGCTCAGATTTGATTTTGGAACGTGATAGAGCTGGCCGGTTGGGTTGCGTTCCAAATTCGAACGGAACTGGCAAGATTCGCGGGTCTATATTTTTCATTATGGTGCATCAGCTCGCTATAGATTTTAAAAACTTTGTACCTATTTTGTTTTACTTACATAATTATTTTAAAGTTATGCATGCCATGCCCAATTTAATTGAATTTACAATATGAGTAATTTATCAAATTCAATTGAAATACCTACTAAAATTAATTATGTAGGTATCTATTAATTTAATTTTCATTTCGTAGTAAATTTTGTAAAAAGAAGACTACAGAGAGCTATATCTTATTTTGGGAAATATTATAAAAGTAAGTATTAGGATCAAATAATATCAATCAACAAAATTATTGATTTCACCTAGCACTAATTCGAAGAACAATGCTTACTCTTAGATACTAGTGTCAAAATTACTATAGAGTTTTACCATTTATTACAAGCGTTATTCTTCGAATAAGTTTGGTGAAATCGAGCCTAAAACAGAAAAGAAACGTTTCAGTGAAACAATATTTTCGGTAACTTCTTAACTCTATGGCCAATCGTGCCCACACGACCCGCCCCGGGCGCAGAAAATAAAAGTTAAAAGCATAGAGTTGATAAGCGCCGAATTTTCAATGTTTTCCCGCGACTCGGCCCGTTGTGTTGGTACGGGGTACGGGCCGAGGTGTTTTATTCGGGCGTAAGTGCCTACATGTAAAGTGAAGTACACATCGTTGAATTTTCAATGTTTGCCCACGAATTAGCTTGTTATTTCTGTGCTGCATACGGGATTAGGTGTGTATATGAAAAGTTTACACGTGTTGAATAACGAAGTGAAAAATTTTGCTGGCTCGGTAGGTAGGTACTACTCGAAACATCAAGTCGTGTTTCGTACCTGTACAAAGGCGTACAAATTGATTTCGGATTGTTTTCTTATGCGATCGCATGCTTAGGTTAATTACTCGACGTTTTAAAATCCTGCCTAAGTGACGCTTTAACTAAACCAATACTGATTTTTTAATTAAGGTAAACATAAAAGGTAACAATGGGTAAGTATGACTGTCAATGTAAAGGTATTAAAAAAAAATACGGAGTTAATAATTAAGATGACTGCCTGATGGAAACTCATTCGGATCAAGTTGAACTCTATAGATACTACTCAAACCATTTTGTTAATTAAAAAAATAAATACTTGCACAAAGTTAAAGATTAAAATAAAAAGAAAGAAAGCTATTAGATGCGCGCTAAGTCAAATTAATTTATGCAAAACCATGTTACTATTAGGTACTTTAACAGCGTAAACATATTTTTCATCACACCTGTTCGGTAAGTGCGCCAATACGCTGCGGTGATGCGGGCCGTAGGTGCGTCATTACGTCCTAGTAGGCCGTTAAGGATTTTCATACAACATTACGTCGCACTAGCGCGGTCCGGCGCACGCCGCGCCGAGATTTCTTTTATGAAAATGATGAAATTAAGTCATCCCTGATTTAGACCATTTTAGAGTAGTTTTGTGAAAATATATTGTTTTATTTACTTTTTTGCATCACAGGTGTGATGAAAAATATTGTGTGTACCACGGGCGGTACAAGAATTATGAACTCGTGTGAAGTAAAGCCCGCGCCTTCGGCTTGGGCTTTACTTTCACACTCGTTCGCAAATTCTTACTTACCGCCCTCAATACACAATGTACTATTAGCACTGTCGACGTTAAATATATCATGACGGTTTAGGTGCCAAAAATAAATTTACACGACCTTAATGTCAAGGTAAAGTCATCTAAACATATTTTTGGCGCTTTAACCGTAATTATATCTTGACGTCGACTGTACCCAATGTAATAAATGTACAAACACTACTCAGTCTGTCACTGGTATAAGGGCGTGTGCAGACAATATTTCGCCCGCATAACTTCCACCACTTATACTTAGTGGTTTATAGTATGCGATGCAAAGTTGCCTGATGCGCGGCTCGTTTAGTTTAGAGCCCATTCACACGATAGCGAAGTTTGTACACGTGTGCTTTTATTTTCTTTCCTGCTCGTTATTTTGCTGGTGAGTTTTAGACTAGCCGGGTTTTGGGGAAAGTTTTAAAGAGTTTTAGCCCGCATTTGTAATTAAAATTAAAGTAGATCTTTTTTTGATAAGCTTAATAAGGCTGTATTTTTAGTTTTACCTACATAGGAAATGTTCTAGGAAAATGTATTTTGTTATTTTTTTCGTATTATATAAATTTTGTATGTCTTTAAGGGTTTAATGAAAACGAAATCAGTCGTACAAACTATACGAATTTGTATGAGTATCTTCCTGTCAGAAAAGAGTGACGTTAAGTTTTTTTTTACGAGAGCCCTTAAATTGTTCACATTGATTAAAAGTTGAAAATGTAGGCTCCATTTAATCTCAAGAGATCCCGGTGAAATATACATATAGGTACCAAATAATAATACACGGTGTTCACGAGCATTGCGAAAGATTTTAACTATGCATTCTAGACATCAAAATAAACAAAAAATATTATGAGACCTAAAATGTCAAATACCACAAAAAAAACTTTTTTTTTAGACTTTTAGAATACTTTTCAAAATTTTCAGTACTTTTTTAGAACAACCAGGGAATTTTATATAACATTAGACTCTAAATATGGTCAGGAATTCAGCATTAAAATCTTTCGGAATGCTCGCGAGCACCGTGTATACAAAGGGTCAACTAAAAAAAAACACACACATCTCGGAATTATCTTCCCTGAACACTTCCTAAATAGCCCGTAATTTAAAAGCTACATTTACCCTACAATGACCACACATCCCGCCCTCGAGAAATCCCAAAAACAATGCATCCTACCTGGGTTCCACCATTTCACACATATTTCTACGAAATAGTTTAAATCTGTGAACAATGAGGCATTTATTACACACATAGCGGTATTGTAGACCCACGTTTGGGACATGTTAAAAAAAAGTTCGAGTTTGTCCTTGATTTTGCGCCAAGTTACTGTTGCTGTTATCTGTAGCGCTGTCATCTTTTCCCGCCGTTAATTTTGTGTAGTACCCAGCTAGTTCCCAAAGTAAGCTAGTGTAGTTGATAAATTTGCTGTTTCAATTGATATCGCTAGAAGAGAAACGCCGTATCTCCTTACAAGCTTCTCTGTCATTTGGTTCATATTCTCCTAAGAGTATGAAATGATGCCGCTTCGTCATAAGACGGTCGTAGTTTCCGCGGTTTTTCCAGAATGTTGTTTACGTCGCAGTGAATAGAGGAGGTGGTCTAATATGAGTCACTGGATTTCATAAAAATGTCCAGGTGTATTCCAAGTCATGACACAATGTTATATCATCTTCCTTATGTTACCCAGTTTTATTGGACATCGATCGCATCGATTCCTTTATGTACTACTACGTTACAATACAGCGGGAGTCTGACAACCATATTATAAAGAGGGACTTTTTATATGAATACAATACTTTTGTTGGCCTCGACCATTAGCTGGAACATTAGTTGGAAAGTAAAGGAATAAGTACATTAGGTTTTACTGGATACATAAAACACTCTATCGCGCTTACACTGGCAGATTGGAGCGGGCGCAATGGCCTGCGACCCTACCGCGAAAAACGAAATTCGTAAATTTCGAGGATTTGTCTCTTTCACTCTAATGACGCATTCGTTTGAGTGACAGAGAAAAATCCTCGAAATTTCCGAATTTCGATTTTGGCGGTAGTAGGCCTGTTTTGATCGAGAAAAACCTAAAGTTACCGATACTTGCAAAGATAGGGTAGGTACGGCTAGTGCGTAGCCAATAGCCATGTTGCCAATCGCTAACTCTCAGTAGCGTATTGTAGATCTCTCACTCTGTCATTCTTTCTTATTAGTGCGATAAAGACAGTTGGTTGCCTTTTATTCATAATTCATGATTGAGGGTTAGTGATGGCATTTTGGCTACACACCCAGTCTCCTTGGTTTCTATAGGGTTTCGCTCCAGCACAGTACGGGTCCAATGTGGTCTAAAATAAGATTCTCACTGATCGGTTAAGACTCCATAGCTTCTGCCATACATAATATATAGGTACCAACATTAAAAGTGCTGTGAATCTGATAGGTAACACCTACATTAAAAGTTGGTGCCGCGTGGTGACGGCAGTAAGAAAGAATACGTTTGTTATCACCCCAACTTTTCCTGTGGGTGTCGTAAGAGCCGACCAATTGACGTGTCGCTGACCATTTTATCTATCGAAGATTGATGATGGGCAGCAGCGTCATCATAGTGGGTACACTACTGCTACGTCAACCCGCTTGCCCAACGTGGCCATTATGGGCATTTACCTCCTAATGCGTCCATAGGCGATAGGAGAGGCCTTTATCCAGCAGTGGACGATATAATATGACGTAAAATTAAAAATGCGCTCCGCCGCGGCCCGACTCGGTCCGACTCCAGCTGGTCAGTGGAATTCTTAACTGGGCTACTAACGTTTGCTTATAAATAACTACTGTATATGTTATACGAATACAAGTCGATTAGGCAAATGACGTTAGCGACCGCCATTCCCATGTTCGTGGTAATTAAAGAACACGAGTTTATATTGGACGACGCCCCCGAGCATTAGGTTTGTGTTACGTGCCATACGTTACAAGCCAATTAATATAAATGTCCGTATAGCATATATACGACTTAGAAGGAATCATTCTTGGTTTAGAGTCTGGATTACGAAAATATACTCTGATATTCGAAATACGATAATAAATTAATAATAATGGTGAGACTATAGTATGATATCAATAATATTAAACCACATGGATATCTCGTCTCCTCCTAGTTGGTGAAGTTTAGGCACGACACTGCCGCGTGGTGACGGGACTAAGAATACATACGTTACCGCCCCTCTTCCCGTTGGGTATCGTAAGAATCCACTATTAAAGATTGATAATGGGTCGAGCAGCATCATAGTTGACACACTGCGATCGTCAATCCGTTAGCCCAGCGTGGCAATTATGGGCATTTACCTCCTTTTGTGTCAATGAGCATAGATAATAGGAGAGGCCTATGTCCAATATGTCCATCAGTAGACTGAAAAAGGCTGATGATGTGTATATATTAGTATATTAGGGTTATGGCACCTTAGTGATTTCTTTGAGCTTACCGTGGGACTAGGTCGATTTGTATAGGATGTTCCAAGATTATTTGTTTAGGTTAATTATACTCGTACATATTGTGATTTTGTTATACTTACTCGACCCTGCAGCACTCACTTGTTAGAAATAACGTCCATATTCAGAGTTAAAGAAAGTTGACATTTCGCACACATTTTAATGTCGCAGGTTATACAGCTGTTGTTTTTAAGTTTTCCATAATGATCAATAGAATTTCAAATCATCAGTAAATATTATCTATATAATAATAGATAAAATTCACTGTTGAAATTCTATTGATCATCAATAATGCTTTATTAATGTAAGTAATGTCCGTACGAAACGTGTGTGTACGTTCAAAAGGTGCAATTTCAAGTTTAGAGAGTCGGGAATACGTCCTTTTGCCTTAGCAAAAACTACGAAGCCTAACAGAGAAGTCATAAACCAGTCGAGTTTTCCCGAAGTATAATAACTCACTACATCCCGTACTACGCCTAAATCGTTAGTAGGTGTTAACTGCTGAATTGGGCGAGGATTAATGTGTGGCCATTACATCAGCACTGTTAAACACCCATCCAAGTGTAGTTTAACCCGCTGCTTATAATTGTTGGGGAAGATTAATTGGTTAGGCCTCTATTTGAAACGAAACATGATATTAATGGGCTCTCTCACTTCTCGCTATATGTTTTTTTTTATATATTGGACTTCGTACAACGTTTTGTTTAATAATTTTAAGGTTATGGTTTGTTTTGAGAAATGGAAGAAAGCCGGTATAATATGTACTTTCGTAAGCATGTGACGCTATTTTAATTGCTCTATTTTTTAACTTAAGTATTCAATAAAGGTTATTAATTAACATTGTTTAATTGTAGGCGTTAATAGGTATACTTTGAATACCGATATAAAACTTGATAATATGATGGCTTCCTATAATAGACTATTAATTTTATAGTGGTTGCTTCTGCGATATAAAGCTGTGTCAAATCAGCTTCCTCTTTGAGTTGAGTTGAGACTCTTACTATAAGGAAAATACACAACCTAGATCAATTCAGGTAAATAAGATGACCTAGATTCTAGTAATAATATCGCTATTAGTTACCTACCTAATTCCCATACAGAAGAAATTACAAGTGTATACTGTGTATACATAGAGGTTGCTCGCGAGTATTCCGAAAGATTTTAACTAGGTATGCATTCTAGACATCGAAATAAACAAATAATATTATGAGACATAATGTCAAATCCACCAAAAAAAAATTTTTTTTTCTGGTTTTTAGTCTTTTTGAATACTTTTTTACATTTCCAGTACTTTTTATCATAACAACAATTTGTTTAAATTATTTATTTCAATTGTTTTTTTTAGGTACAGGTTATTTCGTCAAGTCTATTCGTATTTTTTGATTGTCAGGCAAAAGGTGTGGTAATATTAGAACACATTGTAATAAAAAAGAAGATAAATGACGAGCTACGTCGAAAAACTTATTTCGAAAAAAGCTTGATTATCTCTGAAACCGAGCCGAATCCAGGAAATTTTATATAACATTAAAGACTCTAAATATGGTCAGGAATCCAGCATTAAAATCTTTCGGTTTCCTCGCGAGCATCCTGTATATTGGGTAAGAACCCACAGATATTGAGTAGAAGACTGTAATTAATAAGGGTTGCCAACTATCTATTTGGAATTTATAGGATTTATCCAAAAAAAATACCGCAGTGTCTCAAGTCGAAAGTCTTCGACCAGTGTGTGTTGCCAGTGATTACTTACGGATCTGAAACGTGGTCGTTCACTATGGGACTCATTAGGAGGCTCAGAGTCACTCAACGAGCGATGGAGAGGGCAATGCTCGGGGTTTCTCTGCGAGATCGCATCAGGAATGACGAGATCCGCAGAAGAACGAAAGTGACTGACGTAGCCCGAAGAATCGCCAGGTTGAAGTGGCAGTGGGCTGGCCATATTGCCCGGAGGACCGATGACCGGTGGGGTCGGCGTGTTCTCGAGTGGCGACCACGCACTGGACGGCGCAGCGTGGGAAGGCCCCCCACAAGATGGAGCGACGACCTTGTAAAGGTTGCGGGTGTCCAATGGATGCGGACAGCTCACGACCGATCTTTGTGGAACTCTCTGGGGGAGGCCTATGTCCAGCAGTGGACGTCAATTGGCTGATGATGATCCAAAAAAATATGCGTAAAAATACAGAACACTGTAAAAAAATATAGTATTTTTTGACAAGTGACCTAATTTGCTATTGAGTATGACGATTCAAAATCAAAAGTGCTTATTGCTTGCTATGCTTACTTGAACAAAGAATAGTTTCACTTTAATTTGACTTTCACATTATTGTTTCGTTATGTTTAACACATACCAGATCTTAAACTAGATAAACATTTTTTCTCCGTTTCATGACACAATTCGGTTTCCAGTTTGACCGACTTGTCACCTTAACTTTAAGGGAGCTTTGTCTCGCCTCTGTCATGTCGCGGACCTATAAAACACGCGCCTCAAGCCAACACACGAATTCGGAAGTCCAGATAAGCATTAATGGATTGGCTGACATAAATGTGACGTCACTCCACATATTTCAAACGTCGCATGCTAGTTTCGTCCAGGATAAGTAAACCCGCGATTAGAATAGGGGCTATAATCGCTTGCATACATTTTCAGAGTCGGCTAATCTAACATTAGAGCCGAGTATACACAAGCATGTTACGAATGTAAAGGTCAATATAAACAGGTGAATTTGAGAATGTTACTCGTGAGCAATAGCAACGTTTTGGCTTAAAACAGCCCTCATAGCTATTAAACATTTTCAACCCTACTATTAGCTTGTAACTAGTATATCTTGAGCTTTTCATTCTTATAACAACCACGTGTAAATATATTGGTTAGTTAAGTAACTTTTTGAATATTGTGCGATTTTGGTAAAACTTTCTCAGACGGCTGGGTAGGCCATGCAACAGTGGACGATGAAGGTTTATCTGATAGCTCAAGGGTTACATTTAGCGGGTATGCGTGGACCGGCTCACGCGTTAGCTCGATAGGATCAGACATTAGCATTTTCGGCGGGTTTCGGCTGTCTATGAGCCACCATGAGGTCATGTGTTGCTGATAGGGCGCACGCGATGGCAGGCATGGGTGCACGCGAACTGGTCGTCTGATGTGTGGTCAAGACGTGTAGCCGTACCATGAGTTAAGGAAGGAAGAAAGTAAAGGTTACGTTAGGTTTTACTCGATACGTAAAGCAGGCCATTGCGCTCGCTTCAATATGTCAGAGCGAGCGCGATACAATGCATTACGTATCGAGGAAAACCTAACGTATCCTTTACTTTGCAACTCATGGTACTTATAAATTGTTTTACTAGATAAATTGGTTCTAGATTTGAAGTTTGCTAACTCAGTATGTTGAAATTGATAGTGTATATTATAAGAGGCATTTTAGTATTAAATTAGCCAGAATAATTTAAAAGTGACTCTGTAGGCGACTTATAGGATAGGATAGTTTTAGTACGCGTATTTGATTCTGTTAATTTTTATTTTTTATTAATCGGTAACACACGTAAATTGATATATAAATTTATGTAAGTTGGTACAAAAGTAAAATAAAATAAGTAAAAAATAGGTACGTCTAACATCAGCGCGGTGAGTGTGTATTAATAGTAGGTAATATTAACCAGGTTCTTTGTTTAAATATGGCTTTGCTTTGGGTAATTTCATTTGATCATTGCCTTTGAAAAAACTGGGTCCTTCGTTTGACGGTAACAAAAAGAGGGTACCTAATGTTTTTTAACTGCATGCAATAAAATATTTCGCTTATCTTCTAGAGAAAGATGAAAGGTACCGACTAGTCGTCACGAAAAATATTAGAATACGTTTATTGCCGTATGACCCTTATACCATCTTATACGAAGGTACCTGGAATTTGAGTAATATAAAAATATAATTCATAGTTGATATTTTAATATTACTTCTTCTAATTTATTTTTTAAGATTTAGTTTGTAGTTTTTAATATTATTCTTAAGTAGTTATTGTTTTCTTTGAATAAAATATATGATTTATTTTGAAGACATGTGAAAAACCTCCTGTTAAAAGGTTAGATAGCTAAGAAGACTCTTCGCGTTTTAAAAGATCAAGATATTTTACAAGTAAAATCTGAAAATAAAACGCTAGATGAAGGAAATTAAACACGTTACAATTTGAAATTTGGTAAAAAGAGTGATCCATTTAAGAAACTTAAAGCGACCGGTATCGAAGGGCTTACTGAGGACATCGTTAATTTTAGATTATATTTGACCATAGTTTTGCAAAAAGCGACCAACATTTAACATATTGAGATTGGTCGATTTCTGCATTGTCAAAAAATCTAAATTGGTCGTTTACTGCACATTTTTTGGTCGGATGCTCCTTAGATGGAAAATTCACAAATAAATTGATATGTTACTCAATTAATCTAGGTATTGAGTAACCTAACACAATAGCATGTTATACAGGGTGGAAAGGGACGACGTTCCTTCCCGCTACCGATCAAGTCTACCAACCATTACGATGAACTTTCAGTATGGGACCAACATCGAAAGCATTCATGGAAAATTTACTTTTCCATACTATTGAACTCCAACTTATTACTCACTTTGTGTGAGGGGTTAATTTTTTACACGACTGCCAAAAGGAGAGTATATGTGTTCAGCCCCTATGTATGTTTCATATTTTCTTTAAACGCGCAGATCTTCGCGACCGCTTAACCGTTTTTATTGGTGTAAGGTATCATTAGAATCCTCATGACGTCGCGGGTAACATAGGATATGTGACGTCACGTTAAAAACAATATGGCGGCATAAAATTCCAATATTAACTAACCAAAAAAAATAAACATGAAAGAAATCTATCGAGTTTGGTATCAAAATGAAGAGCTTTAAACAACGATTACGAATATGTATACAACTTATATGTTTGTTACTTATTCTAGAAAAGTCAGATTCATTAAAATACAATTAAAGCGCAAAGAATAACATGTCATCTAAACGATATGATTTGGGTATCAAATTAAAGCATTTTATATGCCGATTTCAAATATATAACAAGTTATATGTTTAAGTATATGTTTGAAGAGAAAACTCGAAATGTTCTACATCGCACTATTGAAGTTTTTCTTCAATGCCTAAGCCGTGACAGGACTGTCACCCTTGACACATCCTCTTGAACGCTAAGAAGTGTGTATGAAACAGATAGATTGTATGTACGCGCTTGTGGTCAAGGGGTAAATTGCACGGCTGCTACGCAGCGGTCGTGGGTTCAATCCCCGGCTCGTAACCGATGAGTTTTTCAAATAAAACTTATATACGATATATCGTTTGATATACAGTACCGGTCAAAAGTTTAAGTTCACTCCATGATTTTGATACAAAATAGACTTTCGGGCGATATTATTTTTTCAGTGTTAACGGTAAAATTTCAAGAGCTAGTTAATATTAATTTCCCATAGAATCTGAACAATTTTATACATTGGATCCGATAATAATTCATAGGCAAGTGAAGTTGTCATATTTTGATGATGACATGACTACCAAAAGCTGCCACAGCTGCCTCAGTTGTCTGAAATGTTCGAAAGTAACGGTTAATTAATAAGAAATAGCTCAATAATCAGTCATAATTTTAATTATATTGGTAAAGAATTGAATTGAATTGAGTTGGAAACAAGTGTCGACTTAAATGCTGGAAAAATGATGAGCCCAAACAGTCGATTTCGTATCAAAATCGTGGTGTGAACTTAACATTTTAGTCCAGTATGTTTATGATGGTACCGTGTTTAATTGTATGTCGTTGTTCAGGTTCTAACAAGTATGTAAGTGTGAAAGTGATGCGTAGAGCGATAAATAGATAAAACGGGACCATGATAAGCCACCAGTACTGTACAAAAAGTGCTTTACGGTGAAGGAAAACATCGTGAGGGAACTTGCATACATGCGAAGAAATTCAAGGACGTACGAGAAGTTCCCAACAAGTATTAGGTCAGCGTTGCCGAGAATGGCCAGAATACAATATCAAAAAATAACGTACGATATGGTTCGCATATCAGAGGAATGTCCCTAAAATACAATCACAATAGCAATTGTAGCCAAACAAAATTGCTTTACGTGTTGTAACATGCGCATAAAATTTTAAACTTGAAATATCTTAACAATATGATATCTTAATAATTAATATCTTGAAATATATTAATAATATGTATCTACGTAGTTTGCGAGATAAGAGACATTTAATATAGGCCGGTTTTTTTCATCCAAAATATGAGCCTACAATTTTTGTTAAATGTCAAATTAGTAATTAAGCAAACGATAGGTACAACAGCGTCACTAGGAAACGAGTACCTTATAGTCAGACATATGCTGCTGGAGAGGAACACTAAAGGGGGGGCAAGGTTTTGAACGTTTTGCCGCTGCCTTTTGGTTAGATCAGGGGCGGATTTGGCCTTAACATTTGCGCAGGGGAGCTGGTATTGAATGAAGGCAGGTTGGCCTGGAAACTTGAGTCTCACGCAGCTCGCAGGCAAGCCCGCTGGGTGGCCGCACTCCGCATTTTCTCAAAAAGATTGGGCTTCGTTTTAATGCTACATTTTTCCTTTGTATAGCGAAGGAGCGCTGGGCTCTGGTAGCTTAGCCTTCGGCCTTGCAAGCCGGCGCGCCTTTAGGGGACACTTCGGGCCTTCGGCTTTACGCGGAGTACGGTTTATAGCCTTCGCAGATTGTGGAAACAATCTTTGGGTTTGCAGCTTTCCGATCCGTTTTCATGTTACACTATTCCATCACGTAGTGTGGTAGCGCTGGGTTCTGGCTTCAATTTTTAAGGCAGTTAAGAAGGACGGTTGTACCACTTGAGCTCGCTCGTCGGGACTCTGACCATCGGGATTGCGCTTGAAGCACCCCGATAGTTACGCTCCAGGCCTTCGGCCCTTCTTCAGCCTTGCTTTAAATTTCTGCCAAGTGACACTTGGGCCCTCTTAGTTAAAGTCTGTGCCTCTGGCCCCGGTAGTCCGGGCTGGGGGCTCGGCTTTTGGCCTCGCAAACCAGCGCTTCTCTAAGGAACGAATCGGGCCTTCGGTCCTACGCGGAGTACGTCCTACGGCCTTTGATCGTCGGATCCATTTTAACGTTACACTATTCCGTCGGCTGATGTGGTAGTGCTGGGTTTTAGCGGCTCGGCCTTCTCGCGAACTAGCTTGCCGAAGCTGAGTGCCGCTTTTGGCTCTACGCGGAGCTCGGCTTTAAGTCTTCGTTGGAGTTCGAAGCGAACCGTTGCACGCTGGGCCCTCCGGTTCGATTATTAAATTAGTTAGGAGGGACGGTTGTACCGTGTGGGATCGCTCGTCGTGCCTTGGGCCCTACGCGGATGTCGGTTTTTTAGATGCTGGGGTATTTGAAGAAGCACGGTAGTTCAATTTTCTCGCAGCTCGGCCTTCGGCCTCGATTTAAATTTGCAAGCGACGTGCTTGGGCTCTCGAAGTGAAGGTCCGGGCCTCCGTGAGCTCAGTTTTCGGCTTCCGACTCTGAAGCTTGCCCTTCGTACGCGCTCAACATAAATTTAAACTGGTTCCAGTAATGTTCCGGCCCTCACGTGGCGTGCCCTTCGGATTCTCCCAAAATTAGCGGGATGGGAACTCCTCGGGCCCCCGGGGGGAAGCTTAAGCCCTCTGCGAAATCGGTTTTTGAAATTCTATCCAACTTTAAGGAATCTCCAGATTCACTAAAAGGTTTCAAATAAATAAAATAATTAAAAAATTAAATAAATAAAATAATTAAAAAATTAAAAAACACGCCTGCCGTTTTAAGCGAACTGAAAAGTAACAAATAATTCCTTTTTCAGGTTAATTCTTGTTAGCGTATCTACATAATAATAATAATAATAGGCGCTTGTCTCATTACTTACTAGATTTTGTTTCGATTGCAGTCGGGGAACCTTTCATTGCGGAAAATATAAATATATGGAGGTTCCCCGACTGCAATTGCAACAAAAGCTAGTAAGTAATGAGACAAGCGCCTATTATTATTATTATTATGTAGATACGCTAACAAGAATTAACCTGAAAAAGGAATTATTTGTTACTTTTCAGTTCGCTTAAAACGGCAGGCGTGTTTTTTAATTTTTTAATTATTTTATTTATTTGAAACCTTTTAGTGAATCTGGAGATTCCTTAAAGTTGGATAGAATTTCAAAAACCGATTTCGCAGAGGGCTTAAGCTTCCCCCCGGGGGCCCGAGGAGTTCCCATCCCGCTAATTTTGGGAGAATCCGAAGGGCACGCCACGTGAGGGCCGGAACATTACTGGAACCAGTTTAAATTTATGTTGAGCGAGTCCGAAGGGCAAGCTTCAGAGTCGGAAGCCGAAAACTGAGCTCACGGAGGCCCGGACCTTCACTTCGAGAGCCCAAGCACGTCGCTTGCAAATTTAAATCGAGGCCGAAGGCCGAGCTGCGAGAAAATTGAACTACCGTGCTTCTTCAAATACCCCAGCATCTAAAAAACCGACATCCGCGTAGGGCCCAAGGCACGACGAGCGATCCCACACGGTACAACCGTCCCTCCTAACTAATTTAATAATCGAACCGGAGGGCCCAGCGTGCAACGGTTCGCTTCGAACTCCAACGAAGACTTAAAGCCGAGCTCCGCGTAGAGCCAAAAGCGGCACTCAGCTTCGGCAAGCTAGTTCGCGAGAAGGCCGAGCCGCTAAAACCCAGCACTACCACATCAGCCGACGGAATAGTGTAACGTTAAAATGGATCCGACGATCAAAGGCCGTAGGACGTACTCCGCGTAGGACCGAAGGCCCGATTCGTTCCTTAGAGAAGCGCTGGTTTGCGAGGCCAAAAGCCGAGCCCCCAGCCCGGACTACCGGGGCCAGAGGCACAGACTTTAACTAAGAGGGCCCAAGTGTCACTTGGCAGAAATTTAAAGCAAGGCTGAAGAAGGGCCGAAGGCCTGGAGCGTAACTATCGGGGTGCTTCAAGCGCAATCCCGATGGTCAGAGTCCCGACGAGCGAGCTCAAGTGGTACAACCGTCCTTCTTAACTGCCTTAAAAATTGAAGCCAGAACCCAGCGCTACCACACTACGTGATGGAATAGTGTAACATGAAAACGGATCGGAAAGCTGCAAACCCAAAGATTGTTTCCACAATCTGCGAAGGCTATAAACCGTACTCCGCGTAAAGCCGAAGGCCCGAAGTGTCCCCTAAAGGCGCGCCGGCTTGCAAGGCCGAAGGCTAAGCTACCAGAGCCCAGCGCTCCTTCGCTATACAAAGGAAAAATGTAGCATTAAAACGAAGCCCAATCTTTTTGAGAAAATGCGGAGTGCGGCCACCCAGCGGGCTTGCCTGCGAGCTGCGTGAGACTCAAGTTTCCATGCCAACCTGCCTTCATTCAATACCAGCTCCCCTGCGCAAATGTTAAGGCCAAATCCGCCCCTGATCTAACCAAAAGGCAGCGGCAAAACGTTCAAAACCTTGCCCCCCTTTAGTGTTCCTCTCCAGCAGCATATGTCTGACTATAAGGTACTCGTTTCCTAGTGACGCTGTTGTACCTATCGTTTGCTTAATTACTAATTTGACATTTAACAAAAATTGTAGGCTCATATTTTGGATGAAAAAAACCGGCCTATATTAAATGTCTCTTATCTCGCAAACTACGTAGATACATATTATTAATATATTTCAAGATATTAATTATTAAGATATCATATTGTTAAGATATTTCAAGTTTAAAATTTTATGCGCATGTTACAACATTTAAAGCAATTTTGTTTGGCTACAATTGCTATTGTGATTGTATTTTAGGGACATTCCTCTGATATGCGAACCATATCGTACGTTATTTTTTGATATTGTATTCTGGCCATTCTCGGCAACGCTGACCTAATACTTGTTGGGAACTTCTCGTACGTCCTTGAATTTCTTCGCATGTATGCAAGTTCCCTCACGATGTTTTCCTTCACCGTAAAGCACTTTTTGTACAGTACTGGTGGCTTATCATGGTCCCGTTTTATCTATTTATCGCTCTACGCATCACTTTCACACTTACATACTTGTTAGAACCTGAACAACGACATACAATTAAACACGGTACCATCATAAACATACTGGACTAAAATGTTAAGTTCACACCACGATTTTGATACGAAATCGACTGTTTGGGCTCATCATTTTTCCAGCATTTAAGTCGACACTTGTTTCCAACTCAATTCAATTCAATTCTTTACCAATATAATTAAAATTATGACTGATTATTGAGCTATTTCTTATTAATTAACCGTTACTTTCGAACATTTCAGACAACTGAGGCAGCTGTGGCAGCTTTTGGTAGTCATGTCATCATCAAAATATGACAACTTCACTTGCCTATGAATTATTATCGGATCCAATGTATAAAATTGTTCAGATTCTATGGGAAATTAATATTAACTAGCTCTTGAAATTTTACCGTTAACACTGAAAAAATAATATCGCCCGAAAGTCTATTTTGTATCAAAATCATGGAGTGAACTTAAACTTTTGACCGGTACTGTATATCAAACGATATATCGTATATAAGTTTTATTTGAAAAACTCATCGGTTACGAGCCGGGGATTGAACCCACGACCGCTGCGTAGCAGCCGTGCAATTTACCCCTTGACCACAAGCGCGTACATACAATCTATCTGTTTCATACACACTTCTTAGCGTTCAAGAGGATGTGTCAAGGGTGACAGTCCTGTCACGGCTTAGGCATTGAAGAAAAACTTCAATAGTGCGATGTAGAACATTTCGAGTTTTCTCTTCAAACATATACTTAAACATATAACTTGTTATATATTTGAAATCGGCATATAAAATGCTTTAATTTGATACCCAAATCATATCGTTTAGATGACGTGTTATTCTTTGCGCTTTAATTGTATTTTAATGAATCTGACTTTTCTAGAATAAGTAACAAACATATAAGTTGTATACATATTCGTAATCGTTGTTTAAAGCTCTTCATTTTGATACCAAACTCGATAGATTTCTTTCATGTTTATTTTTTTTGGTTAGTTAATATTGGAATTTTATGCCGCCATATTGTTTTTAACGTGACGTCACATATCCTATGTTACCCGCGACGTCATGAGGATTCTAATGATACCTTACACCAATAAAAACGGTTAAGCGGTCGCGAAGATCTGCGCGTTTAAAGAAAATATGAAACATACATAGGGGCTGAACACATATACTCTCCTTTTGGCAGTCGTGTAAAAACACGCCTGCCGTTTTAAGCGAACTGAAAAGTAACAAATAATTCCTTTTTCAGGTTAATTCTTGTTAGCGTATCTACATAATAATAATAATAATAGGCGCTTGTCTCATTATTTACTAGCTTTTGTTGCAATTGCAGTCGGGGAACCTCCATATATTTATATTTTCCGCAATGAAAGGTTCCCCGACTGCAATCGAAACAAAATCTAGTAAGTAATGAGACAAGCGCCTATTATTATTATTATTATGTAGATACGCTAACAAGAATTAACCTGAAAAAGGAATTATTTGTTACTTTTCAGTTCGCTTAAAACGGCAGGCGTGTTTTTTAATTTTTTAATTATTTTATTTATTTTTAATATTTCGATGTTGGTCCCATACTGAAAGTTCATCGTAATGATTGGTAGACTCGGTCGGTAGCGGGAAGGAACGTCGTCCCTTTCCACCCTGTATATAAAATCATAACTAACTATACAAGGTGGAATTCGACGAGGGACCTTTACGGAAATGGGAGATAGTTAAGGCTATACTGAGCAACTTTTACCTGGGACCAACCACGAAATCGTATAAAAAAAAACTTATCCATACAAAAAGGTACGGCATGTATACACACAATGTATGAAAGTCATTTATTTTTTTTACGATTTCAGGGTTGGTTCCATAGTAAAAGTTGCTCAGTATAGCCTTAACTATCTCCCATTTCCGTAAAGGTCCCTCGTCGAATTCCACCTTGTATATAAAATCATAGTGTAAACTATTATCCGGCATGGTTTTTCTTGACAACAACATCTTAATCAGGGAAAATGAGATTGACGTTCGGCAGTAGGCGGATTAAATATAAAATAATCAATAAGTAATACTTTCCGTTACAATGGCACTTACAAACAATACAACTTTAAAGTCTTTAAACAAAATACCGTGTCTACATTTCGACTAATCGTCCGTAATCATCCATACACGTAAAGCATTGTTTTGCACGTACCTGTGTTTCTTTTGTTCCTTTTTTTAGGGTTCCGTAGCCAAAATGGCAAAAACGGAACCCTTATAGATTCGTCATGTCCGTCTGTCCGTCTGTCCGTCTGTCCGTCTGTCACAGCCGATTTACTCGGAAACTATAAATGTTACAGTAATGAAATTTGGTAAGGATATGTGTTGTATAAACCGCTACAGGATTATGATACTAAATTGTAAAAAAAACCATTGGGGTGGGGGCCCTCCATACATGTAACTGAGGGATAGAATTTTTTTTTTAGTTGTATATAAGCGTGTGGGGTATTAATAGAAAGGTCTTTGAAAATGATATGAAGGTTTATAAATCTCATGTTTATTTAAGCAAATGGTTTTCGAGATATCAGCTCTCAAAGTCTGAAAAATGTGTCCCCCCCCCCTCTAATTTTTAAACTACGTGATATAAAATTCAAAAAAAGAAATATGTTATGCACATTAATAAACTCTATCAACGATTTTTGGTTTGATTAAATTATCTGCTATTGTTTTTGAGGTAGATTGATTTAACTGTATTTTTTAATAATAAATTGATAATGGTACGGAACCCTTCGCGCGCGAGTCCGACTCGCACTTGGCCGGTTTTATTGCACATCGTGCAAGACGAGTGTTCGTCTGTGCGGCGGGAAAGTTTTATTTTACACTATCTAAGCCAGTTTATTATAATTTCATTGTTTTGAAGTATTCATACAGTAATCTGTGATCTTATTTGGTCGTTACATTTTAAGCAAAGTTTTTAGGCATTTTTTTTACACGAATATTACGCTTTATAATCCCGATTTCTAAAGAAGTGAGAATGATGTTTTATGACATGGGTTCTCGGAACCAGAAAATGCACAGGCGTGATTACATGGTAGTAGACTACTTAGGTAGACCTAAATATAGTTTATTTGCAAGTTTTTAGTATTATCTACACAAAGATCTACGGTGTAGGATTAGATTCAGTACCTAGTCGATTTTTTTTTCTCTCTTGATAGTGTCAGTCGATTCGAAAATGCTTATTAATAAGCTTACTTGAATAAAGAATAGTTTGACTTGACTTGACTTGACTACACCTGTTGGCAAATCTTCATAAATAAATAATAACGGATAATGTTTCACTTGAAAAAACATTGTGTCTACACGTGATACATTAAAGCGCTATCTTAGCTATTTTATGTTAAATCGAGAAATTAATGCGTTAATGATATTGAATGACTGAACTGAGATGAGATAACTGACGGGGAATCTAATAATAAAAACTTATACATACATTTCCTATTTAACAGCCATCTTTTTGACTTGTAACCTTCATCAGACAACTGTTTTAATTTGCGTTCCATTTTGCCTACATAATAACAAAATCGAATATCTGCAAATTCTTCCCATCACACATCTTCTCTTGTCTCATATCGTCGGCTGCCAACCAATATGCTTAGCACATGATTGATATGTCAGTAGGTATGTCGCCGCGAGATAGATTTTCCATTTTTTACTACCTAACACCTAACTGCCTATATTTATGAGTAAAAGAGGGATGCATTAATAGAGGGATGGATAGATCACGCGGCGGCGACATATTGTCGCACAAGGATTAGTAATAAGCCTACAAAACTCACTATAACGATCACTACTCTTAGCAACCTCGTATATCAGAATTTAGATACGAGCTTTATTTCAAGTGGGTATTTGTTACTTATTGTTAATGAGTTTTGGTTGTCAAGTTGTCAATTATACATACAGGTATCCAACATTAATGAATTATGAATTATGAATATTATGATACAAAGAAAAGTTCATGTCTCAAGTTAATAAAACTTCAGTACATTAGGTACGAGTATAGTAGCTTTGGTTTTCGGTATCTTCGTAGAATTATCGATCACACAACGAACTAATGAGTGTTACGAAACATTCGGGGTTGATTCATTAGAGCGATACATCGGACGCAGACGGGCCATAGACTAGGATAATAATATGTGTAGACAGAACAATACTAGATATAGCCTGGTTTTATATCTTAGTCGATTATCGATCACATAATGAACTAATAAGATTTACCAAACATTCAAGATTAATTAATTAGAGCGATAGACGCCAACGGGTCATAATTAGACTACGATAATATTCATATACATACGATAATATGCAGTTTGATATATATCTTAGTCGATTATCGATCACGACGAACTAATTATTGTTTTGTTACGAAAAGTTTGGGGTTGATTGATTTGAAATTATTAGTAATAGTAATAACAAAATATCAAGGCTAAAATCACCGTTTAAATTCGCGAACCTAAATTGATTTAGACCATAGCGTGTACCTAATAGCCGATTATATTTGTCAACGTTTGTTAGAATACCTATTTGTTTTAAATTGTTTCCGATTAATCTTAAAGATTATGGTACTTAATTTGAAAATCTAGGAATTAATGTCAATAAGTCATAATAGTAGATAAAATCACCCCCTTTAATGACTAACTATTGAAAATTTTGCGATTTTTTTTGCCATTAAAGGTGCATTTAGACCAAACGAGCATTCGCTCATTCTATCCCCCACTCTACGAAATCAACGAATTTCGACGAAACACCTTTCGTGTAACGAAAGAATTTCGTAGAAGTGGGGATAGAATGAGCGAATGATCGTTTGGTCTAAATGCAACTTAAGCCCTTCTGTGTACATTATTGCAATCGAGCCTACTGTGTTGCTCATCAGTCATCAACGTTCTATGCTCTTAAAGTTAGTTCTCAAAATGATGTCATAAAAAAATGTAGGTGATTAGCTGCATTGGCCTCATCATCATCATCATCATTTCAGCAATAACACGTCGCTTGTCGTAAACGCGGGCACATTGCTTGATAATGATAATGGACTCCTAGGGTCTCCGAAACATGTCGCGCGTAGTAACTAAATACTTTATTAATTAATTATATTTATAATAACACATTTATTGTTGAACATGGGCCTCTCATTTGCCTCAGTCGATGTGGACCAAACGAGACGAAATTCGTTCGTTACACAAAACATGATTCGTCGAAATTCGTTGATTTCGTAGAGTGGGGGATAGAATGTGCATTCGCTCATTTGGTCTAAATCCACCTTTCAGCTATTCGGTGTGTTGGCCGTGTGGTGACGGCAGTAAGAATGCATTTGTCACCACCCCAACTCCTCCTGCGGGTGTCGTAAAAGTCGACTAAGGGATTGAAGTGTCACTGACCATTATTTGATAAAAGATTGATGATGGGCAGCAGCGTCATCATAGTGGACACATTACTGCGATCGCCAATCCGCTTGACGATTATGGGCATTTACCTCCTAATGCGTCTATATGTATAGTTAATAGGAAAGGCCTACGTCCAGCAGTGGACTATCATAAGCTGATGATTCGGTGTGTCGTATCTGTAGTACTATTCTGCGGACTACAGGCAGGTACCGTAATACATCGCGGCACGCGAGCACACACGCGCCAATCACGACAAATGCAAATGAATACGCTTTCATATCCACCGTCTACAGGATGTTACCTATTGAATATTTTTCATTTATTGTCATAAAGAAAACACATACACATGTTTTTTGACGGCAATACAGAATATAGCGCCGCGTGTCTGCTCAGGGTGCTTAGCCAAGTTGCCAATCGCTAACGCTTAATCGTCAATCGTAAGCGAAAGGCAGCTGTCTTTGTCGCACTAATATGAAAGAGTGACAGAGAGGGAAAACTACGATACGCTACTAAGCGTTAGCGATTGGCAACTTGGCTAAGCATCCTGAAACGTCATTTCAGTCGGAAATCTTCCTTTGAGGGACAAACGCCTCCCCGAATTTGAGGAGCATATATACCTATGGCATAATCGCCACGCTTGGCAGGCGGGTTGGCGATCGCAGCGTAACGTACCAATTAGATGGATTCTGCTACCCATCCACAGGGTGGTAGGTATAAACTAAAGCAGGGGTCAGCAACCTTAAGCAGCCAAGGGCCACACAGTATTAGTCTATGTATGCTAAAAAGTACCTATATTTGTCAGCCTCCGTAGCCTAGTTGGTAGTGACCCTGTCTACGAAGCTGGAGGTTCTGGGTTCGAATCCTGGCGAGGGCATTATTTGTGTATTTATTTATCACAAATATTTGTTCCTTGGTCAAGGCTGTCTATGTATTTAAGTATCTATATGTATCTATCTATTATAATACTATATCGTCGCCTGGTACCATCACAAGCTTACCGTGGGACTAGGTCGATTTGTGTAAGATGTCCCAAGATATTTATTTATTATATGCAATTCGCTGAAACGGAGGAAAGATGAAAGGATTAGAAAAATGCCTTCAATACCAGCAAATAAAAAAGTAGGTCGTAGCGCTAAAGATTATCTGAGA